>JAOPSE010000007.1:56817992-56940086 GCA_029449295.1 Zea luxurians
CTTCGGCTATGGTTAAATTTTTGGCAGCAAAACAGTACAATAGCAATAAATGCTGTGGTAACTTCACACCTACACGTCTGTTTATATAGTGTCGCGGATGGGAAGGTGAATCGCCAAGGTCTTCTACACCGAACAAACAATCACATACACCCGCTGAACGGTGGGCCACAGGGTCCGGAAAGGAGAATCGCCAGGGCGCGCGTAACTGCTGCAAGATGGAGCCACCTCGCGCGCGGATTATTTTAAATCGTTTCTTGCCAACGAGCTCAGGGAAGGTGTTTTTTCGGATCTTCGGTATCCCGAAGCCTAGAAGACTTTTTCACGGATCAAGCTCGTTACAAAAAACGATCTAGCACCGCGAAGGGGCTACTGTTGGGGGTATGCTTCGTAGCCGAAGATCCTAAAAAAGGAAAACACCTTCGGCTGATCCCTTCACAAGCAGCGGCAAAGCTATCACCAATAATAGTACTTCGGCACAGTGACAAATCTCAAGACGAAGGGGTGAACCGACTTAAACATGAAATGACTTAAAGACCCATGATGTTTTGTGTCATTATTGTAGTTGATTATAAAGGGCATAATTGTAATTTCACACAGACTGCGTCCTGTGCCTATAAATAGATGAACAGTACCCCTGTACTGTTCACGCAATCTTTTAATCGCTGAACGCATTACACTGGAATTATCACTTTCTGCCAAGACGAAGGTATAAATATAATGAAATATGTGAATAATGTTATTTGTTATTTGTGTTTAACATATCTCTTTCTAATGTTTTACAATTTATACTTCATTTTACATATTTTATAAGTTTGATCATGAAGGTATGACCTTCGTGATACTCTGATCATGGCCTTCTTCGAAGTTCATTAAATCCTCAGAGAGATAATGCTTCAGCGGATGAAGGACATTAACATTTAATATTTTATGTTGCCTTGTTTCTTAATTTATAGCATTTGAGAACAAGTCCCCGACAATAGCAATTCTAGATACTCTTCTGAGATAACTCCTGAACATAGTACACCTATTGAGAGTTTTGAACAGCCACATGAAATTGTCCTAGAGGAGGATGACAATGATGCTCCTAAAAGGAGCAAGAGACAAAGGGTTGAAAAATCCTTTGGTGATGATTTCATTGTGTACCTTGTGGACGATACTCCTACTACCATTGCAGAAGCATTTGCATCTCCAGATGCAGATGATTGGAAAGAAGCAGTTCATAATGAGATGGACTCCATTCTTTCAAATGGTACGTGGGAAGTCACTGATCGACCCTATGGATGTAACCTGTAGGTTGTAAGTGGGTGTTTAAAAAGAAGCTCAAGCCTGATGGTACAATTGAGAAGTACAAGGCTAGGCTTGTGGCTAAAGGCTATACTCAGAAAGAAGGAGAAGACTTCTTTGATACTTACTCACCTGTTGCTAGAATGACTACTATTCGAGTACTACTTTCCTTGGCTGCCTCGTATGGTCTCCTTGTTCATCAGATGGATGTAAAGACAAGCTTTTCTTAATGGAGAACTAGACGAGGAAATCTATATGGAACAGCCTGATGGATTTGTAGTAAAGGGTCAAGAAAGCAAGGTGTGCAAGTTATTGAAATCTTTGTATGGTCTGAAGCAAGCACCAAAGCAGTGGCATGAGAAGTTTGACACGACTCTAACGTCTGCATGCTTTGCCATTAATGAGGCAGACAGGTGTGTATATTATCGCTGTGGTGGGGGCGAAGGAGTTTTATTGTGCTTATATGTTGATGATATATTGATATTTGGCACAAACATTTATGTGATCAATGAAGTCAAGTCTTTTCTATCAAAGAGTTTTGATATGAAAGATCTGGGGAAGCTGATGTGATTCTAAACATCAAGCTGATTAAGGTAGATGGTGGGATTACTCTCTCGCAATCTCACTATGTTGAAAGGTTTTGAAGCGATTGGCTTCTCTGAGTGCAAACCTTCTCCAACACCTTATGATTCCAGTGTGACACTGCGAAAGAACAAGAGAATTGGTTTAGACCAATTGAGATACTCTCAGATCGTCGGTTCACTCATATATCTTGCTGGTGCAACAAGGCCCGATATTTCTTTTGCTGTGAGCAAATTAAGTAGGTTCATGTCAAACCCCGGGACTGATCATTGGCATGCACTTGAGCGGGTTATGCGCTACCTGCAAGGTACAATGAGCTATGGAATTCACTATTCTGTTCAGCATGCAGTACTTGAAGGATATAGTGATTCGAACTGGATATATGATGTAGACGAGCTTTTATGCCACCAGTGGTTATGTCTTTACTATTGGTGGAGGTGCGGTATCATGGAGGTCATGCAAGCAGACCATTTTGACGAGGTCAACCATGGAAGCCAAGCAAGCTGCACTTGACACAGCAACCGTTGAGGCAGAATGGTTGCGTGAACTCTTGATGGACTTGCCGGTGGTTGAGAAACCAATACCAGCTATCCTTATGAACTGTGACAATCAGACAGTGATTGCTAAAGTGATGAGTTCTAAGGATAATGGGAAGTCATCAAGACATGTCAAAAGACGATTGAAGTCTGTCAGAAAGTTGAGAAACTCCGGAGTTATAAGTGTGACTTATATTTCAACAGATAAAAATCTGGCAGATCCTTTTACCAAGGGACTACCACGTAATGTGATATAAATCGCATCAAGAGAGATGGGTATGAGACCCGAATAAAGTTGCCATGGTGGAAACCTAGTCTATGTGATCGGAGATCCCGTGAATTAGGTCCTGGGAAGAACAAGCCATTGGTGAACTGAGGAGAGTAACTTTTGACCCTCTCTAAGTAAAGATGCAATACTATCAAATGATGTAAGGCAGGTTGGCTTTGTGCCTTAATGTGTTTTGTTGGCTTGTATTAGCGAAGATGTTGTCCTGCAGAATATTCTTAAAGAACACACCTATATGAGTTAGACTGTCTAACGTCGCAGTCTATGAGATCTGGGTGATCTCTAGTAAACTCATGATGAGACCTTTGAGTACGACGTATATGCTCCACCCGAGAAGGGGACTACTGGTATCCAAGTACTGGTCATGACTTCAAGTGAAACCCATTCACGCAAAACTTGTAATTCAAGGCATAGTCCATTGTCCAAGTTGTGGGTTGGTGTAACTTGGAGTTCTAGGCGGAAGTTCAACTTAATAGTCTCTGCTGAAAAACTAGTATATTAAACAGTAGTGAACAATGGCGAAAACTGCAGATGGGCATTTGAGTTCTGGTGGCAGATTGTTAGGATTTATGGGCTAGGCCCAAATTGAGAAATTCAAATAAATCCCAGGAAAATCTCAAAAGCCCATATAAGTGTATGGCTAGGGAATAGGTGAAACCAATAGCACCATATTGCTAGTTCTAGTGGAGTAGAGCTAGCTTAAATATGGAAGTCACACTCACTCACCAAGTCATGGATGAGAGGAGAGAATGTGGAGAGCCACACGCTCGCAGCGCTCGCTCGCTTGGCTGGGGCGGGGCGGGGCGAAGGGCGCGGGCGCACGACAAGCGCGTGAATGGTCCGCCAAAATCCGACCCCTCGCCTTGCGGGGGCGCGGCTCCCTTTTGCCGGTTTAATTTTTTGGTTGCTTGGCTGGTAAGAACAGAATCCTAACCGATCGCTATAAATCTAAACTGAACGCGAGATTTTCGTGGGCGGATAAGATCGAAGAGCGCTATCTGGTCGCAGACTCGGCCCTATAAAAAAGCGCCTGGCAGCCAGCATCCAGATCATCCCAGTTTTCCGCTTTCGCCTCTCTTCACAGCTGAGCCGCCTTCCAGTTCTCTTCATCCCGACCGCAGACGTGCATCTGCGATTAGGAGAGCAGGTCTCCGGAACCCTTCGCATTCTAGATCCTGCACTGGGAGAGGGCGAATAAGGTTTTTGGGAAGCGTCCGCACGCGACTGCTCGTGATCTTCTGACCTCGTCGCCCTGCTGATTTCGCTGCTTCGACGTCGTCGACCCTGCTGATTCCGGCGCGCCCCATCTATCAATATGTCTAATCAGTACGCATCATCTGATTTGACTTTTTATTTCAGTTCTTCTGATTTGGTCATGATTTATATTCGGGATTTAATCTGGAATTTGTCTAATTATTCAACAAGACTAAGGTACCAAAGACCAAAGGATAGACCATGTGTGGTTCACATTGAGCAAAGGAAGAGCGAGAGTACATGGGTAACGAAGACTGAATCGACCAAGTCAAGGAGGAGGAGGATGACATTATGACACTTGGTGGAGAGGCTGAACACATATATGTAAGGGTGATTTTCTTGGTTGATCCGTAGGTATTGTAAGCCATGTTTCTTGACCTGCTCCTTTTGAGTTTTTTTTGTAATATTGTAAACTCCATAAAATTTTATACTCCCTCCCTCCCGTTAATTAGGGCGTATATTGTTTTGGCACGGTCTTTAATGAGAAACTTTGATTATTCATATCATTCAAAATATATCATCAACAAATTCAGAAATACCGTTATCTTAAAGTACTTTTATATGTGAATCCAAATGTATAGCATTCATACGCTAAAAATATGTGTTTTTGGCTAAATTGTTAGCCAAAGATTTAAAAGGTTGTCTTTTTTCAAATGCATACGACACGTCTTAATCATCAACGGGATGGAAGAAGTAGCGTTCAGAGGTCGTTTGGTTGAGATTCGACATTTTTTGCTGTCTCTAACTGGCTGATGTTGATTAGTTTGGTCTTCTTCACCTCTGATTGCTTAAGACGATGTTATAGGGTCGTCGTCCGGCCGTACGTAAGCCCGCTGTAGCTACGTACCTAAAGAGATTTGTGGGTAATATACTGAACATCACCAATATATTGCTCGCTCGTACGTATGTCTGCCTGCTTGACGAGAAAAAATTGAGGCTTCGATACACTCCCTCCCATATACTAGTGTCGCCGCCGGTTGTTCTGATATGGATATAGGTGGGCAGCCAGCTCGCCGGGCACGCACGCACGTCTACGCCGGGGATCGCCGCCCCAATCATAGCATAGGCTGCGCATGTGGACGGTCCTGATCGCCTCGCGGCCTAACGACGTGTGTAGTAACCCTGCACCCGTGGTGCTTGCCGCGCTAGAGACGTACTACTTTTTTGACGCTAATGCATGCAGCAGCATGGTCGTACTCTGGTTCTGGTCTGGTACGTCGCGGTGCTCAAAAGTAACCGCGCCACACTAGGGCCAGCTGCGGTAGTTGCTGGTAAGGATTTTTTTTCACTGCGCCTACCATTGTCTAGCTAGATTTTTTTTCTCACAGCGGGTACTTTAATTTGGTATACAAAAAAAGGGTGGTGTGTTAGTATTTTACTTGCATGATTGCAACTTTTGCCAGGTTATCCTGCATGCATGCCCCCCAATGCAAGCAGCTATCTGCCTAGAACTCTTATTATATACCCCGCTAGCTTTCTAAACAGATTAATCGCCAACAAATGAGAATGTCCAAATAAATACGGTGTGTATATATATATATATATATATATATATATATATATATATATATATATATATATATATATATATATATATATATATATATTCCTTATTAGAGCATGAAAAAAGATCGGTCACATTGTTGATCAGACCGATGAACACAACACATGTGCGCTCGTGTGATCGTGTCGTCGTTATATGTATGTCCTGAACAAACGAGGGAGATCGATGAACACAACATGTGCGCTCATGTTACCTACATATCCTGAACAAACGAGCGAGGGAGGGAGATCGATCGACACATGAAGACGGCAAGTAACACAGTAAATATACATGTGTCATCTGAGACACGCCTCCTTACTGCGACATGTCGCGGATTACTGACACATAAGCCAGGCGAGGATGTGATTAGGATCGGGGTGTGGCGAGTGTGCCCGCCAACACGTATGCGCATGCAGAGCCACCGAATGACCGGAGGACCGGATGGCAAAGCACTCTCTCTCTCTCTCTCTCACACACACACACACAGTCACACACACACACAACTCTTCCATAATTCAGCTGCAAAGCATGCAGCGCAGATCGAGACCCTCTCCTTATCAGATTATTACTTTAGCATTAGTTATCTCGCGTCGGGCCCTATAAATACCGTGCCGTGGCCAGGAAGGGAGATCGCATTGTGCTGTGTCAGGCGTGCATGCAGTAGAGTGTTTGGCCTGAACTAGCGAAACAACACAAGCTATAGCTAGACAGGCGGCCCCTGCTGCTTAGCTCTCGATCCTGTTGTTAGGCACCTGTTGAGAGAGCTAGCTGAGAGATTAGTGCTAAGCATTCAAGATGATTACTGTTGGGCACCCGGTGGTGTTTGCTGTGGGGATCCTAGGTATATATATGCAGTTATGCACGCATGCATGCTCACAGTTTTCTTTTCTGGAAGATGTGCTGCATTATTTTCTCACAAATTTAGCGCGCGCGGTATAGTTGTCGATCGCTAAGCTACTTTCATTAATCCCCCCACCCCTCACAAACAGTCAGCAGATAGTAAACATTTAGTTTGCCGCGCTGACGAAGTGAAATATATAAAAACTGTCGCCCTGCAAATTACGTGTTCTGCTGGCAAGCTAATATATCACTCCAGAGCTGCTGTTCATGTACAATATACATGTAAATAAATGAGCTAATTTTCGCTTGGTCTGTTTTTTTTCTACAGGCAACATCTTGTCATTCTTGGTCACCCTTGCACCAGTGTGAGTATCATATCGTCAGAGTACATGCATATATTGTTCAGAATCAGAACTGCTCTAGCTAGCTAGCGCTCCTAATATCACCTATTCACCTCTATGAAACAATATAATATATATTGATGTGTATAGTAATATATTGATGTACGTACGGTACGTGCAGGCCGACGTTCTACCGTGTTTACAAGAAGAAGTCGACGGAGTCGTTCCAGTCGGTGCCGTACGTGGTGGCGCTGCTGAGCGCAATGCTGTGGCTCTACTACGCGCTGCTCAGCGTGGACATCCTCCTCCTCTCCATCAACACCATCGCCTGCGTCGTCGAGTCCGTCTACCTCGCCATCTACCTCACCTACGCGCCCAAGCCCGCGATGGCTTTCACCCTCAAGCTGCTCTGCACCATGAACATGGGGCTCTTCGGGGCCATGGTCGCCTTCCTGCAGTTCTACGTCGACGGGCAGCGCCGCGTCTCCGTCGCCGGCGCCGTCGGCGCCGCCTTCGCCTTCGCAGTCTTCGTCGCTCCTCTCACCATCATCGTAAGCTAATAAGCTATAGCTAGCTAGCCGCATGCACATGCTCTAGTGTCTACTCGGAGTGTCAGATCAACTGGCAACTGCATGCTAATAACTAGCTAGTAATAATCAAACATTTTGTTTTATTTGTCGATTGATACCACAGCGGCAAGTGATCAGGACCAAGAGCGTGGAGTTCATGCCCTTCTGGCTCTCCTTCTTCCTCACCGTCAGCGCCGTTGCCTGGTTCTTCTACGGCCTCCTCATGAAAGATTTCTTCGTCGCGGTAAGCACACCTTGCATTGCCATCTAATAAGCTATCATTTCTTTTCCCACGCTTTTTATCACATCTCGTAGGTGTGCTATAGCTATTGCTTTTTTCTGATCGCTTTTGAAAGCAGGCTTGCAAAGCTACAACCTTATTAGCTAGTTAATTAAGCTAATTAAAGCTGCTGTTAATTGGTTTAATACACGTACTTTTGTGTGATCACGCATAGTGAAGTACAGGTGTTTACGTTTGTGTCACCACCCACGACCCAGCTGTGTTCGATTCTGTCTACTATACAGAACCTAACAAAAGGATAAGATCATAGTATCATACTCTGTAGTGCATGCTTATGTATGTGTATGTGTTTTACGTACTGGTGGTAGTGGTGTGTGACGACATGCACATCTTTGCAAGCGTTAAAGATGCTTATAGGTTAAACTCCCGTGATCCTGAAAAGCCTGCAAACACACGTACGTAGTACGACAAACAAGGCACAAAGGCAGTTGATCTAATTAAGGAAAATATATATATGTATGTATATTTAGCTATTCATCTTTTTTTTCTTTGATTCATTTCATTCTCATGCATGCATGAACGGTGCAGATGCCGAACGTGCTGGGCCTGCTGTTCGGCCTGGCCCAGATGGCCCTCTACTTCGTGTACCGGAACCGGAACCCAAAGAAGAACGGCGCCGTGTCGGAGATGCAGCAGGCGGCGGCGGTGCAGGCCGACGCCGAGAAGGAGCAGCAGCTGCGGCAGGCAGCCGACGCCGACGCCGACGCCCACGGGAAGGCTGCGACAACCGACGACGACGGGGCCCAGACCGCCGTCGTCGTCGACATCATGCCGCCACCGCCACTGCTGCCAGCGGAGAGGGCCCCGCCGCTGCCGCTGCCCCCGCCTCCGCATCCGGCGATGGTGATGACGACCGCGCATCAGACGGCCGTGGAGGTGGTCTGATCTATGCATCGGCAGAGATTGATCGATCGACACACGCATGTTCCGGAGCTAGCTACTGACCTGACTATGATTGCTGCTCGATCATTCATTTACTTTGTGCTACTAGTATATGTATGCGTGTTCGACGACCTATATGTGTATCGCGCGCGGCACCACGCTACAAGTAGACGCGTATAGCTATAGTATATATATAGAAGTAAGTACTGTACGTACGAATGAATGTCTCCTGTGGTGCCCATATATGCGTATGTGTAAGGTCGTGTTATCTCTTCTACCTATACATGTGTATCTTATGCCTGTTGCCTACATGCGCCTCTATCGTTCAACTAGCTAAGCTCATTATTATGTGAAGAACCCAAATGATCAACAGAGCCAGAGGAATGAGACTTAATAATTTTTCACTTAAGCCTAAATTCGGCTGCTAATAGCCGCCGAAAATTAACAGTCGATGGCTTCGTAAGCCACCCAAAATAAAGAATAAATTTCAGCGGTTACGTCGCTGCCGCCGAAAATAAGGTTACTTTTCGACGGTTAACCCATAGCCGCCGAAAATAAAGCACCTTAAGGTACCGGGTCCGACTCTTTCTCTCTCTCCTCCCTTTCTCACCATAGCGTGCACTCGAAACCAGCATTGCCACCGCCGCCTCTCCACCGGCCGAACTTGTCGACCCCTCATCGGACGCCGGGAGACCTCTCCCAGCGGTCGAACTGCCACCCCCTTGTCGCCCCTTGGCCGGGCCCAGCCAGCCTTGCCGCCCACACACCCAGCGTCAGCTCGTCGCCCTCTTCCCCGTCTTCGCATTGCCGCTCCCTCCCGTGGACGCCACGAGCGAAGGTTTTTTATTTGATTTCTAGGATTATTTTCGACGACCAACTTTGAATTAGACGCCGAAATTAGTGATTAGTAGTATGTGTAATCAGTTATTGGGTGAAGTTCTTTGTTTAATTTTAGCATAATCACATGATGAATTGTCTACATTGAAAAATGAAATTGATATTAAAATGCACTATATGTTTAGTTTAATTGTAATTTCATATTAACATCCATTATTGTTTAATTTTATAATTATGTTATAGTATTTTTAGTACATGTGTTGTTGTATTTTTGATAGTTTGTTGGTTAATTGTTTAGTTTAGAAGTTTACATTTTAGTTTTAACATGTGTTATTTTATTTGTTAGTAGTGTAACCTATGTGTCACTCGTTTCAGACAGGTTCATTTCACGTGCTCAACGCACGTACCCGTCTAGAATTGTCCCTTTTATGGATAGTCTCAGAGTGACCGACAGGGCGTGAATTTATGACAAGCCAGTAGAATCCGAAGGAAATTGCAGCGACATAACCTCTCTGTTCTCCACTGCACCATATTTAGCATGCAACTCAAGAACAACGAGGTTATGTTGCCGAAATTTCCTTCAGATCCTTCTGACTTGTCATAAATCTGTGTTCTGTCGGTCACTCTTAGGTGAGTTTAGGACCTATCCTTGCTTATAGATGTAGGACCAACACACCTGAGGAAGTTGAATGTTTTTTTATGATATGGTCAGCTTTAACCGTCTCAAGCATGACTGAAGATCGTGCATGAATGTACAATGGTTGGAGTAGGAATGGACGTCATTCTAATGTGTGGATAGCCAAGACTAAAGATTTTGTGGACCATGCATTCTTCCTGTCATTAACTGGCACTGTCAAATGCTCTTGTAGGCGGCACGAAAGCAGTATATCCTTATTAAGGAAAGAGTTATACTAGATCTCTATCAGTTTAAATTTATGCCCAGATATGAGGTGTGGGAACATCATGGTGAGGTATTACCCAACCTTAATGTAGAAGAGGAGGAGAACAATGATTGGGCTGCTAGTGATATGATGCATGAGATGCTAGATTCGCTACGTCCAAAGTTAAACCTAAGGCCCGAAGATCCTCCCACATTAGAGGTTTCGAGATTTTTTAAGCTACTAAAAGACTCTGAAGAGCCGTTGCATGAACACACAGATGTGAGTATACTCGCTTTTGTGACCCAGCCTATGGTCATTAAGTCCAAGTATTTTTTTTTCTCGAACAACTGTTACAATGAGATTTTAAAGTTATTCAGTGATGTGCTGCCGAAGCCCAATAAGTTGCCTAAATACATGTATCATTCAAAAACAATTATCAAAGGCCTCGGAATGGATTATGAAAAGATTGATGTGTGCAAAAATAATTGTATGATTTTCATGAAGGAGCACGCGGGAGAGAAAAATGTCTGAAATGTGGACAATCTAGATTTGTGGAAGTTGATGATGATGAGGGTAACAAGGTGATGATAGATGTTGCACATAAGCAGCTTCGCTACTTGCCACTAACTCCTCGAGTGAAACAGTTGTTTCTATCGAAAAAACCCACCATACACATGTGATGGCATAAAGAAGGTGTCCATGAGAACGATGAGCTAATGGTGTACCCTTCAGATGGGGATGCTTAGAAGGCTCTCGAAAAGTTTAATCCAGACTTTGCTATTGAACCGAGAAATGTTCGAATCAGCCTCACGACCGATGGCTTCACAACTTTTGGTCAAATGGCATCATCGTACTCATGTTGGCCCATCTTTGTTATTCCATACAACCTTCTACCTTCTCTTTGTAGTAAGTATGAATTTATGTTTGTTTGCTTGATCATACTTGGCTCGGACCATCCTAGAAAGAAACTCAATGTCATGTTAAAACCCTTGATTGAAGAGTTGAAGGAGCTTTGGAAAGGAGTCAAAGCATATGATGTTTTTAAAAACCAGATATTCAAACTTCGGGTCACATATTTGTGGTTAGTGTATGACTTCATCGTGTATGCTATTTTTATCGGTTGGAGTACACATGGTAGATTGACATGTCTATATTACAGTTCAGATACAGATTGCTTCCATCTTACTCATGGTGGAAAGATCACTTACTTCGATTGTCATCGATGCTGGTTGCACAGGAAACAACCCTTTAGGAGCGATAAGAAAAACTTTATAAAGAACATCGTGGTCACGAAAGGATCGCCAAAACGTTTAAACGCAGCAGAAATTTATGCTCAGCTAAACAACCTTGTCCTAAATGAAAAGGGGACAAGTACCAAGGATTTGGAGTGGACCACAACTGGACACATATATGTGGTCTGTGGGACCTCCCTTATATGTCATCATTGGTTTTTGTGCACAACATTGATGTCATGCAACAATAAAGTAATGTTGATGAAGCCCTGATACACACATGCATGAATTTAGAAAAAAATAAAGGATGATCTGAAAGCTCGAAGAGATCTAGCAATGCTTTATGGCCGGCCAACCCAAGTGCTCAATGACAACGACAAACCGCCACGTGCCTTGTTCCGTCTTACCTCTAAGGACAAGATCAAGGTGATGAGATGGATGAAAAAAATAAATTTTCTGATGGTTATGCTACGGGCTTGAAAAGAGCTATTGTTGGGGGCTTGTTCTCAAATGCTATGAATCAAGAACAAGGCAACATAGAAATTGTTAAATATTAAGGTCCTTCGTCCTTCGAAGCATTATTTCCCTCGGGATATAATGGATTTCAGACGAAGATTATGAAGGTTATACCTTCATAAACATAATAAATAATGGAGAAGGGTAAAAAATATATAAAATAATTTGAACATATGATTTTCATTATTAACTCATTTCTATTTCATTATTGTAAAAATGATAACAAATTACAAATGTACCTTCGGCTCGAAGAAAAGCAAAAAATACCAGCGTGATGCAAAAACAAATGTCCAATGCGTGATTACAGGAGAGCACGTGAACAGTACGGGGGTACTGTTCACCTATTTATAGGCACAGCTCACAGCCTGTATATAATTACATTTATGCCCTTTACAATGAACTATAATAATGACACAGAATATCATGGGTCTTTAAGTCATTTCATCTTTAAGTCGGTTCACCCCTTCGTCTTGAGACATGTCACTGTACCGAAGCTTTATAGTTGTAGCTTCGGCGCTGCTTTGGAGAGGATCTGCCGAAGGTGTTTATTTCTTTAGGATCTTCGGCTACGAAGCATATCCCCAACAGTAGCCCCTTCGCGGTGCTAGATCGTTTTTCGTAACGAGCTTGATCCGTGAAAAATCTTCTAAGCTTCGGGATGCCAAAGATCCGAAAAACACCTTCCCTGAGCTCGTTGGCGAGAAACGATTAAAATAATCGTCGGACGCGCGACCCATCTTGCACCGATTACACTCTTGCCAGCGATTCACCTTCTCGAGCTATGTGGCCCACCGTTCAGTGAGCGCGGGTGACTGTTTGCCCGGTATTGGAGACCTTGCCGATTTACCTTCCCACCTGCAACACTATATAAACAGACGGGTAGGTGTGAAGTTACCACAGCATTCATTGCTATTGTACTGTTTTGCTGCCAAATTTTTAGTCAGAGCCGAAGCTTGATCATTGTGTTCACGCAAAATCTGCTTCGGCGCAAGTGTAAGAGCTTCGGAAGAAACAAAAAAGCCAATTCAAAAAATTTCAAGTAGGTCACAATCAAATGGTCAGAGTTCGCTCTACTGCAAGAGTCAATCGCGAGGGAGACGAAACTGAAGCTGCGGAAACTGTTCCTATCTCGGAAGCAATGAAGCGATCTGGGCTGGTAACACCGGAAGACGTCCCTGCTGCTGAAGCAGAGCAAGCAGATATTGAAGAGACCGACTCTGAAGATGATTACAACATCGCAGTGCCTAGCAAGCCTAGCCACCTGGACTTCGAAAAGTCGACCATCTCCAAAGCTGATTTTCCTAAGATGGTGAAGTCAGGCTACTTTAGCGAAGATAAGAAAGGGTTGATTCGCTTCGGTGGAGAAGAAACCACTCCGAAGCCACAGAAAGATGAAATAGTGATTTTCAAGAGTTTCCTCAAGGCTGGTTTGAGATTTCCTTTGAATAGGATGATTGCCGATGTGCTAAAAAAGTTTGGGATCTATTTTCATCAACTAACTCCTAACGCTATTGTTAGGCTTAGTGTTTATATTTGGGCTCTCCGAAGCCAGGGGGTGGAACCGTTTGCCGAAGGTTTCTGCCGGGTGCACGAGCTACATTATCAAACCAAGGCCAGAAAGGATGGGCTACATGAAAATTTTGGTTGTTACAATTTTGCCTATCGGAAAACTACAAAATTTCATGTGATCAGCTATCGAAGCAAGTGGCCGGCAGGTTGGAAATCGGAATGGTTCTACGTCAAAGTTGATGATGACAAGGAGAAGCTGGTCCAGAGTCCGCTTGAACTGATCTTCGGAGAAACCAGACCCCACTGCAATATGACACCAGAAGGTCCAACCCAAACTGCGCTGGCTGAATTTAGGATTATTGCAGAGCACATTGGCACTAGAGATTTAGTGCAGGAATTTTTGGCTTACAAAATATTTCCAACTATGAAGGAATGGGCTATGCCGAAGCTTGAAAAAGAGAAGAAAGAGGAGGAGCTTGTCCGACTGCCCTACCACTATAAATTCAAGAAATATTTCAAAGCACCCTGCCAAGAATGGCTCGAGACAATCGAAGCAATGTGCACTGAAATTCTTGGGAACTATTCTAAAAAGGAGGATCAATTGATGACAGCAGCCTTCGGCACCCGACCGAAATGAAGGCTAAACAGAGTGCTTGATGCTATAGGTTTCGAATATCCCGATTATGAGCGATTCGACAAGGGTGCCGAAGGGCAGAAAAGGAAGAGAGTAGCTGGCGCTTTGATCAAAGACGACGAAGATCAATCAAAAAAGAAGAAAGAAAAATTTGAATCGAAAGTGTTAACTTCGAAGAAAAGAAAGGAATCAATCCCGGAACAAAAATCAATTGATGAAGAAGAAAAGGCTTCTGCGACATCTTCTGATGCTGAAATAGAGGAAATTCTAAAGGTAATGACTGAAACTTTGCTTGTCAAACTAAGTCCATTGGGGCTTCATCTGACGAAGCTTTTTCATAATGAAAAGGAGCCCGCACAGGCAAAGGCATCTAGGCCAAAAAGACAAGTGATTGTTACTGTGACCGAAGTAATTGAATCGACACCACCAAGAGCTCCAACTCTGAAGATGCCGACAATTAAAATCATGACAGATACTGAAGCTGTACCTTCGGAGGCTGCCGCAGAAGAGGCCGGAGCCGAAGACGCTAACTCCGAAGGTATTAATTTAGAGAGCGTAGCCGCTGATATAGATAAAATGCTGCTAAACATGGCCGCTGAAGAAACTGCTATAGCCACCAAAGAGACCACGGCTGCCAAACCCAAGAAAGGAGGAATAACCGAAGATACCTCGGAAGAAGAAACTTTTGACTTCCGAAACCTAATTGGCCAGGAGCTGACTGAAGCTGAAAAAGAGGAACTAAAGGAGTATGCTCTATCTTGTGGATATCGGCCGGGGGCGCTTCTCTTTGGTGGTATTGATGATGAAGGGTTAGGCTGTATACGAGACCAAACCGGTGCGAAGGTTGTCGGTACTTTATCGAAGAGTATTGGCTTCCCGAAGCTTGAAGCGGATATTAGTCGCTACCGCCGACAACATATTACCGGCAGTTTATTCTATTCTAATTTCAAGGTAAACATTTTGTGTCTAATTCTTATTACTTGTGGTACGAACATATTTTCTAACGAAGGCTATTTGTCCATAGAGCATGCTTTTGAGCAAGGCATTAAAAATGCAACAAGATTTAGAGGATAAAAGGCAAGAAGTTATAATTGAAAATTTAGAAAACAAAATAAAGGAGCAATCTGCTGCTATTGAGAAGAAAGACCTCAAGCTACAAACAGCCGAAGGCTTATTAATGGATGCTGAAGCAAAAATAACAGAATTAAATTCGAGGCTTCTTTCCCAGTCAGAAAATTTTGAACAAGAGAAACTGAAGCTTGATGCAAGGCTTGAAGCCGAAACTCAAAGAAACTTGGAATTGAAAGAATCTTTGAAAAATCTTCAAAATAAATGCTTGGAGTTCTGCACTCGATGCATTCATCAGCTAAAGCAAGTGTTCCATTTTGTCGGAGCCAGTAGTGAAGAGTTTACTCCTTTGGCCGAAGACCTGTCTGGTGCCTTCGAGCACATTGAAGGTGATATTAATGATCTTGACGAAGTTATAGCTGGGCATAGCGACTTTTGTGCCCTGGCAGCTTCTCGAGGTACAGCTGTTGCTTTTTTGAAATCTGGTTGTGAACACGGCAAAATTGTTAATAGACCCAACTTCAGCCTGTCACCGGCAGACTTAGATGATGTTCCGAATCTGGCCCGAAGTATTGCAAACAGATTTATAAAGTTAGTATAGACAAAGGGTGGTCGGAGCAAAGCTGGTGACAAAGCTCGGAGTCACCTCAAGCTGGTAACAAAATCATACCTTATTCTTACCTTTTCCTTTGAATTTTTGAATGTGGCTTATGATACTTTCGTACAGATTGACCAGGCCGAAGCTGCAGCTGCAGAGTAGAAGAACGAAGCTCCAGAGATAGTGTCGAAGCTTGCATAGTCTTGTAAAAGTAGCTCAAAAAACTCCTGTAATAACTTGTATAAAATATGATGTAATTTGAGTTTTACTTTGTAATATAATCTTACTTTTCCGTCCATGTATGAAATGCTTTGGTGTGGACGAAAGTAATCCTTTTGAGCCATAGGCGAAAAACACCTTCCCTTCTTTGCGTACACAGCGAAGCATAAAATTGCCTTCCTTTTGTATCCGAAGCATGTTTGTACGTTATGCTGATGATGATCCTATGTATGTCTAAGTGAATGTTTATGAATGCAAATGTCATGATGTAATGTATCGTGCAAATGAATGCTCAAATACATATTCGAAGCCATACTCCCTTGAGAATGACTCAAACCTTCTTTGCCGCTTATTTTTCGGCTTCACCGTTTATTTTTCGGTGTATCAGCGCTGACTTTTCGTTGTAAGCCTCCCTTAGGAGCTTCTTCGCCTTTTACTTTCGGCGGAATCAGCGTTTATTTTTCGCTGTAAGCCTCCCTTAGGAGCTTCTTCGCCTTTTACTTTCGGCGGAATCAGCGTTTACTTTTTGCTGTAAGCTCTACATTCCCTTGGGAACGTCTTTTGAGCTTCTCCCTGTTTTTCTTTTTTTTCACTGCACTCGATGGTGCGTTGTCAGCTTTTACATTTACATTTTTGGGGGATATCACTCTTATTGAAATAAGGAAAAGAAAAATTACATGTTGTGGCCCCATTAAAAACCTTTCTCCCCCTTTGGAAAGGAAAAGGGTGCCATGAAAAAACTAAAACAGCAATAAAAAATAAAAAAGATTACATCAGGTTACACATAATACCGCCGAAGCTCATCCGCATTCCACAATCTAGGAATGTCATTGCCGTCCATATCCTTTAATCTGTAGGAACCGGGTCTTGACGAAGATACTACCAGAAAGGGGCCTTCCCACTTTAGCTGTAGTTTGCCCACTATGTCTGGGTTGGCCACTCTTCGAAGCACCAAATGTCCTGGCTTAATGTTCTTCAACCGAACCTTTCTATCATGCCATTTTATTGTTTCGGCTTGGTATTTATTGATGTTTTCCATAGCCTAAAGCCTGATCCCTTCTATAGCATCTTTGTCCACAGAACAATCAGCTTCGTCTTTCGCCGAAGCCACTGTTCTTATTGATCCTGCCTTAGCCTCTTCTGGGGTTATTGCTTCATCACCAAACAGCAATTTGAATGGTGTAAAACCTGTTGACCTTGATACTGTTGTGTTGTGGCTCCACACCACTTTAATTAATTCATCTGGCCACTTTCCCCTTGGCTGATTGAATATTAACTTCATTATTCCTGTCATTATGATACCATTAGCCCTTTCAACTAGTCCATTTGATTCCGGATGTCGAACTGACGCAAAATGGATCTTTGTGCCAATTTGTTCACAAAATTCTTTGAAAGCTTCGGAATCAAACTGCGTTCCATTGTCCACAGTGATAACCTTCGGCACTCCAAAGCGACAGACAATGTTTTGCCAGAAAAAATTTTGAACAGTAACCGAAGTTATTATGGCTAAAGGCTTTGCCTCAATCCATTTAGAAAAATATTCCACTGCCACTACAACATATCTTAAATTTCCTTGTGCTGGTGGTAGCGGACCTAACAAATCAAGGCCCCACCTTTACAACGACCAAGTGGGTTGTATTAACTGAGTTAGAGACAAAGGTTGTTTTTGATCTTTTGCACATTTCTGACAACCTTCGCACTTTTGGACTAATTCCGCTGCATCTGAAGCTGCTTTTGGCCAATAAAATCCTTGGCGAAAAAACTTTTCCCAGCAAAGGCCTAGATCTAATGTGAGACCCACACAGGCCTACATGTATTTCCTTCATCAATTCTATACCTTCGGCTCTGGATAAACATTTGAGTAACGGAGAGCAGACTCCATGCTTGTACAGCTCCCCTTCTATTATTACATATGGACGAGCTCTTGCCTCTATTCTCTTGTTATAAGCTTCGTCATCTGAAAGGAAATTACCCTTAAGGTAGGAGATGATCTCAGTTCTCTAGTCTTCACTATAAACAGGAGATATATTGAGGACCGCTCTTTCAAGAAGTTCAACCGAAGGTGCTTTTATTGTTTCAAAAAATACTTCCGAAGGTAAGGGCAGCCCCTGGGCTGCTGACTTGGCTAGCAAATCAGCATGCTCATTTTCTCCTCGAGGAATATTTTTTACAGAAAACCCTTCAAAGGAAGCTTCAATCCTTCGGACCGTATCTAGATACTTCTCAAGCTTCGGGTCTCTTGCCTTACAACTCTTGTCAATATGACCAGAGATAACCTAGGAATCAGTTTTAAGAACCGCCCTTCTGATTCCCATTGCCTTTAACTTCCGAAGACCTAGAAGTAAAGCTTCGTACTCAGCAATGTTATTTGTGCAGCTAAAATCAAGTCTTGCTGCGTAGCAAGTTTTAACTTTGGAGGGTGCGACCAACACAGCGGCTGCTCCTGCTCCGAAGGTTCCCCAGGAACCATCGCAGAATACTGTCCATGCTTCGGCATCTTTATTTGCCTCTTCTACCTGAGCCCCTGGCGTCCAGTCAGCAATTAAGTCAGCTAACGCCTGGGACTGAATCGAAGATCTGTGTACATAATCAATGCAGAATTCATTAAGTTCCACAACCCACTTTCCAATCCTTCCAGTAGCTTCTCTATTTCTCATAATGTCCTTCAATGGTTGTGAAGAAGGGACAATTATATTGTATGCTTGGAAATAATGTCGAAGCTTTCTAGAATCCATCAAAACAGCATATAGCACCTTCTCCAATTCTGTATAATTCTTCTTTGATAAACTAAGAACTTTAGATACAAAGTATATTGGAGCTTGCTTCTTAACTTGGCCTTCAAGCTTCTCTTGGATAAGTGTTGCACTTACCGCTGAGTGCGAGGCTGCCACATATAACAACAGAGGAGCCCCTGGCATTGGTGGAGTTAGCGTTGTTAGGTCTATCAAATATTGCTTCAGCTCTTCGAAGGCTCTCTGCTGGACCGGTCCCCATTGAAAAACTTCGGCTGACTTCAGCACTTCGAAAAATGGTAAATTTCTCTCTGCTGATCTAGATATGAATCTGTTGAGAGATGCCAGTCTTCCTGTCAATCTTTGAGCCCCCTCTTTGTACTTGGTGGTTCCATTCGAAGGATAGCTTCGATTTTATTTGGATTAGCCTCAATCCCCTTTGTTGAGACTAGGCAGCCAAGAAATTTCCCCTTCTTCACCCCGAAGACACATTTTTCTGGATTCAACTTTAAACCGGCCTGTCTAAAATTAGCGAAGGTTTCCTACAGATCAGTAATGTGATTCTCTTGCTTCGTGCTTTTTACAATGATATCATCAACATAAGTTAGCACATTTCTGCCTATCTGAGATTGAAGAACCTTCGTTGTCATTCTGCTGAAGCTTCCTCCAGCATTCTTGAGCCCCTCAGGCATCCGGAGGTAACAATATGTTCCACTAGGGGTTATGAAGCTGGTCTTCGACTCATCCTCCTTCTTCATCCAAATTTGATGATAGCCTGAATAACAATCCAGCAGACTCATAAGCTCTGATGAAGCTGCTGCATCAACTAGGGAATCTATCCTTGGCAATGGAAACTCGTCCTTCGGACAAGCCTTGTTGAGATCAGTAAAATCGATACACATCCTCCATTTACCATTGGCCTATTTTACCATAACAGTGTTAGCCAGCCATTCTGGGTATTTTACTTCTCTGATAACTCTGGCACTGAGAAGTCTTTTCACTTCATTCCGAGCACCTTCGGCCTTGTCATCAGACATCTTCCGAAGCCTTTGCTTTCTGGGTCTCAAGGATGGATCAACATTGAGCGAATGTTCAATAACATCCCTGTTAACTCCGCAAAGATCATTAGCCGACCATGCAAAGACATCTTTGTTGTTGAACAAGAATCTTATCAAGGTTTTCTCTTGTTCCTCAGACAATTGAGATTCCAGCAGCACCTTCTGCTCTGCGATATCTTCGCATAAAAGCATGGGTTTCGGCTGATCCACCGAAGCAGCCTTCTCCCTTCTATGCTTGTACTGTTCATAAGCTTCGTCTTCATCTATGTTGTGGATTGCCTTTGAATCAGTCCAATTCCCCTCGGCCTTTCTGGCGGCTTCCTGACTCCCATGAATAGCAATAGGTCCCTGATCCGAAGGTAGGCTTCCTGACTCCCATGAATAGCAATAGGTCCCTGATCCGAAGGTATCTTCATGCAAAGATATGCTGGATGAAGAATTGCTTCGAAAGCATTGAGTGTTCCGCGACCAATGATAGCATTGTAAGGATACTCCATGTCAACAATGTCAAACACAATTTGCTCAGTCCTTGTGTTGTTGACGAATCTGAAGGTCACTGGCATGGTAATCTTACCAAGCGCTTCAATCTGTCGCCCTCCGAAGCCACAAAGAGGGTGCGTAGCATCATGAATCTTGTCTTCGGGCTCTTGCATTTGTCTGAAGGCCTTAGCAAATATGATATCTGCTGCACTGCCTGTATCAACCAAAACATTATGGACCAGAAATCCTTTGATTACACAAGAGATAACCATAGCATCGTTGTGTGGGTAATCCTTGAGCTGAAGATCCTCTTGAGAAAAGGTAATTGGGATGTGAGACCATCTTGATTTGATGAAGGGTCCTTGTACCCCTACATGTTGTACTCTTCTCTGTGCCTCCTTCTTCTGTTTCTTGTTAGCCAGCTCTGAGCATGAACCGCCTGTTATCGGGAGAACCAGCTTCGAGGCCGAAGCAGCTCCAGCTTGATTCTTGATTGAAGCCATCGGCTCAAAAAAGTGGAAGTGAGTTCACCGGAGATGGGCGCCAATGTTGGGGGCTTGTTCTCAAATGCTATGAATCAAGAACAAGGCAACATAGAAATTGTTAAATATTAAGGTCCTTCGTCCTTCGAAGCATTATTCCCTCGGGATATAATGGATTTCGGACGAAGATTATGAAGGTTATACCTTCATAAACATAACAAATAATGGAGAAGGGTAAAATATATATAAAATAATTTGAACATATGATTTTCATTATTAACTCGTTTCTATTTCATCATTGTAGAAATGATAACAAATTACAAATGTACCTTCGGCTCGAAGAAAAGCAAAAAATACCAGCGTGATGCAAAAACAAATGTCCAATGCGTGATTACAGGAGAGCACGTGAACAGTACAGGGGTACTGTTCACCTATTTATAGGCACAGCTCACAGCCTATATATAATTACATTTATGCCCTTTACAATGAACTATAATAATGACACAGAATATCATGGGTCTTTAAGTCATTTCATCTTTAAGTCAGTTCACCCCTTCGTCTTGAGACATGTCACTATACCGAAGCTTTATAGTTGATAGCTTCGTCGCTGCTTTGGAGAGGATCTACCGAAGGTGTTTATTTCTTTAGGATCTTCGGCTACGAAGCATATCCCCAACAGCTATGAATTTGAAAACAGGAGGCATTGCTTAGACACGCCAGGCCAGAGCTGCGTGATACAACTATCTCTCTACAAAGGAGTACTGATGTAAATGTTTGTGTAATTGCTCTTACTTTTCATTCACTTATATATAAATGTGTCTTACATGTCTCTATTTCATGTCCGTAGGAAGAGGAGGAGGAGGAGGTGCAGCGCCATGAGGAAGAGGTTACGGCCACAGATGTTGATGTGTAGGGGCATGAGGAATAGGTCGCAGCCATAGATGCCGGGTGCATGAGCATGAGGAGGAGGCCGCGACCACTGATGCTTGGGTCCAGGGCCATGATGAGGTTCAGGCAGATGATGAGACCATCGAGGCTCCTGCCTTTCGACAGAGGGGCACTCGGAAAGACTACTTTGTCCTCCCTCCCTCAGCGTATGCAGAGTCAGAATCTCGGATACTAATCATCCCAGTTGGTGATAGGTACTAACATTTGTCCATTTATGTTTTTACATATTTCCTTATTTTATTGTACATTGTATATGTTGGGGACTTGTTCTCAAATGCTATGAGTTAAGAACAAGGCAACACAAAATGTTAAAGGTTAATGCCCTTCGTCCTTTGAAGCATTATTTCTCTTAGGATATAATGATCTTCAGACGAAGGTCATGAAGGACGTACCTTCATCATCGCAGTGTATGTTAATAAAAGAAGAAGCATATGAAATATATGAGATAACATGAATAATCATATGACATTATTAATATATCTTGTTTTTATTATCATGGATAAACAGAAACAATATTGAATTACATTTGTACCTTCGGTTTGACAGAAGGTAAAAGTCCAAGCATGACGCTCGAGCGAATACTAGTTAGCGTGAACAGTACGGGGGTACTGTTCATCTATTTATAGGCACAGGGCACAGCCTGTGTAAAATTACATTCATGCCCTTTATGTTTACTATTGACTTAAGGACAACCCAACGAGGACTAGATAGCCTTTTCCCCTTTAAGTCGGTTCCTTTTCCTGCCGCTGAGCCGAAGCTCCTTTGTGCATAGCTTTGGAGCAGCATCAATCTTCGTCTCGACCAAGCTTTTCATATTGTGTACAGTTTTATTCCGAGTCCGAAGGTACCTGTACATACATTACACTTGGGAAACATTGTTAAATCATGTTTTTGAGGACCTTCGGAAGACGAAGGCCCCCAACAGTAGCCCCTCGCAGTATTAATTTGTTATAACAACGAATTCAGACTGCGACATGAACGAAGGCCTTAAGCCGAAGGTCCAAAAAAACACCTTCCCTTTGCTAGAATAGCAATAGCCAATGATAGATGGGGCCCACCAAGTTGCAACGCACTGGGCGTATAAATATAAACCACAGCGACAGCATTTGATACGCTGTCTCCACCATTTGCATTATTTTCTTAAACTTTTTAGCTCTTGCTCACTAGCTCTCGCCTGATTTTCAAGCTTTTTGAGCTTTGGTTTAAGAACGTGTTTTCACCATGTCTGGGAGAAGATGACTGAGGAAAAGAAAATGACTGCGGAAACGAAGGTAACTGAGGAAACTAAGTTGTTTGAAGAAAAGAAAACTGTGGATCCTTTTATCGCGGGTTTGTTGAGTCTATGTCAAAAACAAACACAGAGAAGATTACTAAAGAGATTCTAGAAAGTTTGTCTGAAGATACTAATGACAGTGATAGTTATGACGTAGAAAGTGGGGATGAAGATTCTGAGGATCGACCGTGGCGCCTAAGCCATACTATCTTCCGAAAATCGACTATCAAGCAGAGTCATATCGATGCCATGAGGGGGAGGTATGTTCGCGACATGTCTATTGTTAGAGTTGGAGGAGACAATACTGCCCCTACTCCGGAGGAAAATGAAGTTGTGATATACCGAAGTTTCTTAAAGGTAAATCTTCGGTTCTCACTGAGCAAGTTTGTGGTTGAAGTGCTGAAGATATACCAGATCTTCCTTCATCAGATTACCCCCGAAGCTATAATTAGAATGGGGATTTTTGTCTAGGCTGTAAGGAGTCAGGGGCTAGAGCTAAGCGTGAAGTGCTTCTGCAGTATGCACGAGCTTTTATATGAGACGAAGGCTACTGGCAAGGAACAGTACCACAACAACTTCAGTTGTTATGGATTTATCGCTCGCCCAATGCAAGCCACCCAGTACCGACATTCCAGAAAAGATGGTATGGGTCCTGGATGGGAGAATGGTTTTACGTTAAAAATGACTTAAAGGCAAGGGAAGACATCAAAGAAGTCATTCAGCAACTCATCTAGTCTCGCTTCGGCCTCCAAAGGCCGAAGGTGGAAATTGATAGCAATGTCGAAGCATGTCAGAGGGCTTTCAACACTGTGTGTGCCTTCATTGGCACAAGGGATTTGATTCAAGAGCATATATCCTTCAGGGTATGGCCACTTGTGGAGAGCTGGGATATGCCAAAGGAGACCACCGCCGATTCTAGTGAGGGTGGTCTGGTCTGACTGAAGTATACCTTCAGATTTAGGGAGAAGTTTGGTGAGCCAAACGATGACTGACTGAAGTGTATCGAAGCTGCTAGTGATGAGCTACTTGGAGCATACTCCAAGGCCGAAGATAATGCTCTGTCCGCAGCCTTTGGGGGTCAGGGCAAGAAAAGATTAAATAGGGTATTTGATGCTATTGGCTTCGTATACCCTGATTACCGCTACCCGCTGCAAGGGCAAGAGAAAAAGAGGAAGACTGCCGCTTCGGTCACCCTAGCTGAGCCTGAGCTGAAGAGCAAAAAGGTGAAGGTTCTGACCCACCGACCGCGTTATATTGAACTGGTCATAGTGTCTAATTTTGTCGAAGGAGCCTCTTCAACTGATGAAGCAAGACAAGCTGCTTCAATTACACAGAGCATTGAAGAACCAACTGTAATGCCGAAGACGCATACAGTCAAGCCAGTCGAAGATAAGGTTGATAAGGCTGAAGAGCCAAAGGTTGAAGAAATAATAAAAATGCCAAAAATTCTAAGCCCTCCGACAGAGGCAAAACTGCCGAAGGTGCAAAAGGCTTCTGTCGCAACTCCCAAGAGGAGGAGGATGGCCAACATGTTGGATGCTGTGCTAGAGACTACAAAGGCCTTGAGCCCTGCTCCTACAAAGAAAATTGCTAAAGCTGCCAAAACGCAAGCCGAAGCCAAAACTGGGCAAGCAGAAGCCGAAGCTACGCAAGCTCAGGCTGAAGCCGAAGCTAGGCCTTCAGTGCCTACCGAGACGGAGCCTGCCGCGCCTGAGGAAAAAATGACAGAGCAGATTGCAACTGAAAAGATCGAAGCTCCTGCTCCTGAAGCTTTGAACAAAAACGTTGACTACATCATTCATTATGCTTCGGGAAAGAAATTATCCCAAGAAGAAATACTAGAAGCAAGACACTACGCCCAAAGATTGAAATATCCGAAGGGGGCCTTAGTGTTCAACGGTAGTAACGAAGAAGATTTTCTGTATTGTCTCCTGGATAACAAAGAAATATCCGTTTGCCGGGAGATAGGTAAGAGCATAGGATTCCCGAAGCTGGAAGACGACCCTTTGATTTTGTCAAAGGATGAACTTGCTGACAGCCTAGCATACAACAGTATAAAGGTATAGAAGTTAACTTTGAATTTTAGAACAGAGTATTTATTTGCCATGCTCAATTCTTTCCTCCTCTTTGCAGGGCTTAATTCTTAGTAATGCCCTGAGGGCGCAGAAGAATATTGAAGACGAAGGCTATACAATGGCCCTTAATAACCTTCATTCGAAAGTGATTGAACTGAGAAACGAAGGTCTGGAAAAATACAAAATCTTAATTTCACTAGTAAACAAAGTAAAGGAAGACGAAGCTAACTTCAAGGCTCAGGCCGAAGCCCAGAAAACCGAAATTGAAGACCTTCGGAGACAACTGGCCGAAGCTAAAGAAAATTGCGCACTCGCACAAGCTAATCAAGAAATCGGCGAATATTGGAAGAATCATCTAGAGAAAAATGTTGAAGAACTTCGCAAATCCAAGGAAAGGTGCTTCGAGAAATCCTTGGATTGTGTGAAGAAATTGAAAACTAGCTTCGCCAAAGTGGGTGCCTACTCTGCTGAAGAAAACTTCATTTGAGGCGACCCCAAAGACGTTATTGAATGGATAAGTGGAGAGGTCGAAGCCTTCGAAGAAATTTTAAGTGATCGTGGGGATGTTTGCGCATTTTCCGGTGCGTGGGGAATTTCAGCCATCTTGGAGAAGGCTGGATGCGACCATGTTAAAACCATGGCCTAGGCCGAAGCTGCCTTCTTCGTAGATGATACGGAGGATCCTTCAGCCGAAGCAAGTTTAATGGGCGGTAAATTTTATAGCGATGTCTGGGTGAACGGTGGCGGGAGCTGGCCCATGAGATTATTAATAAGAGTGAAAAAGACACCCACGACACCCGGGTAGAAGCAAAGCGAGCTGAAGAAGCTGCAGAACGCGAAAGGCGTATTGGTACTGTTTCTTGATTATTTTGCTTCGAAACTTGTTTTATGGCTTCGAACTAAATATGCTTACCTATTTCAGCTGAACTATCCCCACCACTGGAGCCGTACGATCCCCTAGCTGATCCAGAGATGAAGGAATCATTGGATATCATAAGCACGGCTGAATCTATTATTGACGAAGTCGTCGACAAATTACTGAACGAGATTGCGAAAAAAGTCCTTAGAGAGGAATAGGTTTTATTGTAATAATCATTTTGAGAAGCTTTATGTATAAAATTAATAAAGGAAGATTAGACCTCTTTTTGTAACGAAACTGTGTAACATTTGATGTATACAACATTGAATCGAATATGCAAATTATTGCAATTTATTTCTTTGCGATGCATGAAATTTACTCACATACCATTTTTGAGCCTTAAGCGAAAAAACACCTTCCCTTCTTTTCACGCTTCGTAAAGAAAAAGACCCTTCTTATGATAAGGCTAGTTCAACTGTATTTCCTGAAGCTTACTTCGTGCCTTAGCACATTCTCATTTTGATGAAGCATTTGCCGAAGATTGGCTTTATATTCAATTCTTGTGTCGGTAATGCAGTATGATGTATGATGTGATGCTATGCGAAATGATGTGATCATATGATGCAAAATGATGAGGATGCCGAAGATATACAGCCACACAGCCACACTGGAACACACAAGCTCTGCATCCCCTTAGGAACGTCCTTTGAGCTTCTTCACCTTCTATTTCGGTGATATAAGTTTTGCATCCCCTTAGGAACGTCTTTTAAACTTCTTCGCCTTCTATTTCGGCGGTATAAGTTATGCATCCCCTTAGGAACGACTTTTGAACTTCTTCGCCTTATATTTCGGCGGTATTTGGCTCTGCATTCCCTTTGGAACGACTTTTGAGCAGAAAACTTACGCTGCGCTCCCTTAGGAATGACTTTTGTAGCTTCGTGAATTTTGGCTCTGTATTCCCTTAGGAACGACTTTTGAGAAAGACTTTGCTGGGAATGCTAGTGCCCTTCTGACTGCTGGTTTTGGGTATAAGCTGGTTGCAAAGGTGGTGGTGGTGGAAGCTAAGGCCAGGAAGCTTGTGAATGGCTTGCCGAAGCAATAGAGGCTGCAGGTTGATTGCCCACATATTCTGGTATGTAAGGAGAGTGGCACGAAGCAGTGTGTAAGACCTGCTTCGGCTGATTCTACCGAGCTTCTGCTTCGACAATCTCCTTTTGCTTCAGAATGGTGATTTGGCACGTTCTTGTAGTGTGGCCCTTGTTCTCACCACAGAATAAACAATAAATTTTTCTGGGTTGATCCCCATATCTTCCTCCGAAGCCCCTACCGCCTCTGCCCCTTGGAGCTGGTGGCCTGAAGGAGCTTTGCTGCTGTCCCAAAGACTGTGAGGTGCGCTATGGCCTCTGAAGCTAGTTTCCTTTGTCATCATTCTGACTAGATCTGTGGATTGATCTGACATGCCTAGGGTGGATTCTTCCTCTGAAGCCCCTAGTTATCTCAGAGAATTTGTAAGCTTCCTCCCTTCTTTGGCGGAAGTCGTTGTTAGCCCGGATGTACTCATCCATTTTTTTGAAGCAGCTTCTCTAGAGTCTGGGGGCTTCCTGGTGAAGTATTGAGCCGTAGGCCCTGGCCGAAGACCTTTGATCATGGCCTCAATGACGATTTCATTAGGCACTGTAGGCGCTTGCGCTCTCAGGCGCAGGAACCTTCGGACATATGTCTGAAGGTACTATTCATGGTCTTGAGTGCACTGGAGCAAGGCCTGAGCAGTGATTGGCTTCATCTGAAACCCTTGAAAACTGGTGACCAGCATGTCCTTAAGCTTGTGCCATGACATGATTGTCCCTGGTCGGAGAGAGGAGTACCATGTCTAGGCCACACTCCGAACTGCCATGACTACAGTATTGCCCCCGTACGAAGATATAGTTGCTTCGTAGCTCATCAGGAACTGCTTCAGATCTGAGTGCCCATCATACATGGGGAGCTGAGGGGGCTTGTATGATAAGGGCCATGGGATAGCCTGCAGTTCTGCTGATAGAGGAGAAGCATCATCAAAAGTAAAATTTCCATGATGGAAATCGTCATACCAATCATCATCATTGTAGGAATTATCTTGACGAAGCTCTCTCTGTGGAGGTCTTCGGTCCTGGTCATCTTGAGTAAGATGACGTATTTCTTCAACAGCTTCATCGATCTTCTTCTGAAGATCAGAAAGACAAAGCATCTTCTCTCTCTTCCTTTCGATCTGCTGATGGATAGCTTCGAGATCCCTTATTTCCTGGTCCAGCTCCTCTTCTTGGGGGGTTGGACTTGTAGCCTTCCTCTTTTGAGTTCGGGCTTCGCGCAGCGTGTCCTAGTTGACGTCTAGTGGCTGCAGTGCATCCCCTAGCCCTGAAGCTTTCTTCGGCGGCATGACGAAGGTCAGAGCTTGCTGAAGGTGGTCGAATGAGTTCACCGGAGATGGGCACCAATGTTGGGGACTTGTTCTCAAATGCTATGAGTTAAGAACAAGGAAACACAAAATGTTAAAGGTTAATGCCCTTCGTCCTTCGAAGCATTATTTCCCTTAGGATATAATGATCTTCAGACAAAGGTCATGAATGACGTACCTTCATCATCGCAGTGTATGTTAATGAAAGAAGAAGCATATGAAATATAAAAGATAACATGAATAATCATATGACGTTATTAATATATCTTCTTTTTATTATCATGGATAAACAGAAACAATATTGAATTACATTTGTACCTTCGGTTTGACAGAAGGTAAAAGTCCAAGCGTGACGCTCGAGCGAATACAAGTCAGCGTGAACAGTACGGGGGTACTGTTCATCTATTTATAGGCACAGGGCGTAGCCTGTGTAAATTACATTCATGCCCTTTATGTTTACTATTGACTTAAGGACAACCCAATGAGGACTAGATAGCCTTTTCCCCTTTAAGTTGGTTCCTTTTCCTGCCGCTGAGCCAAAGCTCCTTTGCGCGTAGCTTTGGAGCAGCATCAATCTTCGTCTCGACCAAGCTTTTCATATTGTGTACAGTTTTATTCCGAGTCCGAAGGTACCCAGTGGTGGATCTAAGAATTTATCTCTGGGTATGCCGAACCAATAATTTGGTAGCACCATATAGAAATAATAAAATTTGCCTAACTAAATAGTTACAAATATATATAATTGGTTCCAATATAATATTTTTATAATCATGATAATATATTAATTCAGTTCAACATATGCATAAATTTCACTTACTCATGGGAGTTTGTACTAGAAGATTACTTATTTTTCTTTGGCCTACGGTTTCTGATGGTAAAAAAAGCCTTGATTACATCTTCTTCATCCAGTTGAAAGAAAACATCTCACTCAATATATGTGAGTAGACAGTCATCCAAAAGGCTATCACCCATCTTATTTCTCAACTTACTTTTGATGAATGTCATCGCAGAAAATGCCCTCTCAACACCTACTGTTGCCACAAGTAGAAGTAATACTAATTTGAGAAGCGTGTATACTAAGTCATAAACTTTATGTCTCTTCGTTTGAACAAGCTTCAATGAGAGATCAACAAGATTTTCTAGGCCTTCAAATAAAACATCTTTTTTTATGTCAGCAATAAAGTTACCCAACTGCAATTCAAGCTTTAGTAAATCGGTACCAAATATGTTCTTTGGATAAAAATCAGCAAGTCTGCGTAACTTCTGTGCATCAAAAGAAGCAAATGAGTCTTTAGGATTGAATGCCGACATACAAGAAAGTAACTCCATATTAACCTCATCAAAGCGACTATCAAGCTCTTGACTAATTTGATCAATAACCCCAATATATACTTCTCTTCTGAAGTGATCATCATTTGTTTGGTTTTTGGCAAACCGAGCTGATCTTCCATAAGGCACATAATTATTCTCCATGATAGGAACATGGACATCATGTTTGTTGCAAAATAAAGTGACCTTTTCAAGGAATTGACTCCATCCCCTGGACCTTAATTCTTGCATTCTATCCTTTGCCACTCTAACAAGTGAGAAGTGAGACTTCATTTATAATATCTTGCTCCCTTCTTTGCAAGCACTCTGATAATTCATTAGTGTATCCCAAAATGATAAACATCAAGTGTGCACTAAAAATATAATAAAATGACTCCAATACTCCAACCATAGTATGTATTTTTGGCCAATCACTCTTTTGTGAAGTATCATTACCAAGAGAGATGAGTACATCACGTATTGTGGGATACATACCAATAATGTTGACAACAGTTTTGTAGTGAGATCCCCAACGAGTCTCGCCTGGCCTAGGCAATCCCATCTCTTGATTTAATCCACTTCCAGTTTGAAGTTCACCACAATCAATTGCTTTCATGACATTATCAAGTCTTGCATCTCGAATCATGCCATGACGTTTACAAGAAACACCAACAATATTCAGCAAAAGAGACACTTGGTCAAAAAACCAAACACGGTCACTATTCCCCTTGGCAACAGCAACAAGAACTAATTGAAGTTGATGAGCAAAACAATGAATATAATAAGCAGATGGTGACTCTTGCATGATCAATGTTTTGAGCCCTTTAACCTCTCCCTTCATGTTGCTAGCACCATCTTAACCTTGCCCACGAATTTGAGTCATAGTCAAACCATTCATTACAAGTAAATCCTCAATTGCTTTATTAAGTGACAAAGAAGTAGTATTATCTACATGAACAACTCCAAGAAAATGCTCACATGGTCTACCTAATTTATCAACAAAACGCAAGCAAAGAGCAAGTTGTTCTCTATGTGATATGTCACTAGACTCATCAGCTAGAATTGCATAGGGCTCATCACCAATTCCTTCAACAATTTTCTTCCTAGTTTCTAGGGCACAACACTGAATAATTTGTTTCTGTATCTCAGGACTGGTTAAAGTGCAATTACCTGGAGCATTTTTCAAGACATGCTTATTCACTTCTTCACTATTTTCTGTAAGAAATTTCAGAAGTTCAAGAAAATTCCCTCTGTTGCTAGATTCTTCACTTTCATCATGTCCACGAAATGCCAACCCTTGATGCAAAAGAAACTTCAAACATCTAAGTGAATAAGTCAATCTGATCTTATAGAGATAAAGATCATCATCACTCCATTTGTCAATACGATTATCAATTGCAACATTGGGATTAACAAAGCCATTGTATCTCTCTTGAGCTGCAGTGTGTGCCTTAGAACCTTCATGTTTAAGAAGTGCTTTGTCTCCTATATTACAATTTCTCCAACCACTTGTAGTAAATGTATCTGCCCCACTGCCTTTCTTAAACAAGTAGCATACAAGACAAAACACAACATCCTTTTTGACACTATATTCAAGCCAATGATAATTATAAAACCATACCACATTAAAGTGACGATCTCTATCTCCGATCTTCCTTTTTGGAAAATCATGCCCATAACATTTGAATGGACCTTTAAGTATATATGTTCTTCGAATTGAATCTTGATCATTAACATGATAACTTTGAATGGGTTGCCTTTCACCTGGATCAAGTTGGAGACGATTGATGTCATAGCCTGAAGGTGGTGCTAGTGTGAATAACACTGATCGGATAGACGATTGTTCTTCAATTTGTCGCTCTTGAGGTTGCTCTTCTGTCTCAGCTGCAGCTGGACATGGGGAAGGAGATGGCGTAGCAACACCAGCAAGAGCCTTCTTTGCTGCATGTTTCTGGAAAAGAGAAGCGATATCTCCTGTCCTCTTCATAATTTATCTCATTAACTGTATAGGAATACCAACTTATTAAGGATAATTTATTGTTGTAAAAAATTACGATTGTGTATGAACTGAAGTTACCGAACTAATTTATATTCAACAAAAAACATTAGATAACAATATATGTAGAACAATCAATGAACCCATGATAAATAATCCAGCATCTAAGTGAACAACCATGGGGCCTGTGAGCGGTGAGCCTGCGCCTGACCTACCGTGCTCTTGGCCGAACAGGATAATTGATAATTGATAAAACAGCCGAACAGGATAATTGATAAAATATTCAAATGGCTGCCGACCTACCGTGCTCTTGGCCGCCTGACGCCTGTGAGCGGTGAGATTGCGCCTGTGCCTGCGCCAACTACTTCGCCTGCTGCCTGGTCGTCGCCTCTGCCGGCTCCACGCCTCATCTCGTCAATCGTCCGCCGTCGTGCGGTGGGAAGCAGACGCGTTTTGCCGATTGCAATTTGGGAAGCAGCTGAACCGTCCCTTAATTTATTAGGTTAAAAACTCCTGATATTTAGGCTTAACTGGGCCAAAACTACCGGGTATGCCGTGGCCCACCCGGCATACCCTGTAGCTCCGCCCCTGAAGGTACCTATACATACATTACACTTGGGAAACATTGTTAAATCATGTTTTTGAGGACCTTCGGAAGACAAAGGCCCCCAACAGTATATAAGACATGAATTTCTTGTTTTATCATGCGATCAATGTGATGACACATCTTTCGATGGCCAGGGTCACCATAGACAGGTTAAACAAGTCATAGGTAACCTATGCGTCTACATAATCATAGAATTGTGACCGACTCGAAAGGCATGGTGGTTCCTTGCACTAGCTGGTCGCACTTCGCACTAGCTCCACATGCTACATATGGAACGACTCAGGGTTCCGTCAACCACGACTTTTTGGGTAAGAGTATTGTTTGATACTAACATTTTATGATTTGTTTGATACTAACTTTATTTTCAATGTTGGACAGAGACACTATCGTGTGGAACCTGAGGCTCAGGAGCATGTAGACCGAGTATTAGAGAAAAATGCGAAGAAGGTGTGCAAGAATGCATTTTCCAATGTTCGTCTACAGGTTGTGAATGTGTACATGAAGCGTCGAGGGCATTCTATCAACAACTTTCGACAGTATTCGGATATCTACTAGACTATGGACCAGTACATGGAGTTAAAAATCTAATCTACCACCTCATTTAGATGTGAATGTAGTTATGTGCTAACATTTAGATGCAGATAACTCTTCCATGGATGAACACTGACCACATGATTATAGGGCTCTATGTGAGATATGGGCTTCGCCATAGTGGATTGAGAAGTCAAACATAAATCGACATAGGTAGCGCCATCAACAGGACGGGGACGATGATGAGGTCGTAGTCAACCATACCTATGGGGTTGATGGACATATTCGATTGGCAAAGCAAATGGTGAATATGTAGTATTCAATTTTATTAAGAAATGGAACCAATTTAAACTCATACATTTGTGGGAGACTCAAACTGGAGTTATCCCGAGCCCAATCGATATTTATAGGCGAGGGCATAGAGGGAAAACAGTGAATACCTCGAAGAGCTATGCAGTCAGGCGAATACTGAGTGTCTGGTTAGTAGTTGTTAAGATTAATGTTTTCTTGCCATATAACTACACATTACATGTGTGATAAACCTTCATATTGTATTGCAGAAGACTTGTGGGCAGTAGATGGTTAGGAAGCATGATGAAGACTATGATTGGCAAGGAGCGCCTACCGTCGACGCTGAAGTTGTGCATTCTATTGGAGGGAAGGCCAATGGATGGTATGAACTTGTTATTTTTTCTATAAGATTAAAATTATGACCGAATAGCTAATTTTCTTGTTTTTAAGGTATTCTCTGTTTACCGGTGTGATCGATTCGATAGAGTTGTGGTCTCGTGGGGACTCTTCGTCGTGGTGGGTTGTGGTAGCAGCTGTAGTTGGCGCTAGAGCATGGAGGAGGCTATGAGGGAGCAGCAAGAAAGGTTTCATTAAGAGCTATGGCTGCAACAAATGGCATTCGTTTGACAACAATCAGAGTACATGACTGCTTACAACGCACAGGCGCAACAAGCAATGAACGTGAGTGTCTTATTATTCTCAACATGGTTGTATATTTATTCTATAACTAATATATTGTATTTGCAATAGTCTTGGTTTCTAGAGCAGGCACAACATCAACCATTCATTTTCCCTCAATTTAAGTCATCGTCTCATCGATGCCTCAGTGGGGATTACATGTTCCGACACCTCCTCTAGCTCAGGTGCGTCGATAAGTACCTCTATTCAAATGTATTATGAACTAGAATTTACTATGAACCAACTCCGGTACGCCGTTTAAATTCAATCTAGTTTAGACTTGTCGTTTCTATTAAGCTCTCAAATCTTGGTTTAACTTGATTTTATAGGGATCAGGGGTTATGGGCCACAAAACACCACCATCGATGATACCAGCACCAGGAGGAGCTTCTGGATGGGAGGGAGCTACTATAGAGGAGGTTAGTTTGACAAACAATTCGTTTGAATAGTGGTCAACTTAATATTGTAGTTATTAGTGTATTCTTCTTTCTTTCAGACTCCAAACTATACAGACGACTTCATCAACAACTTCTTTGCTTCTAGAGGTAGTGGCCACAACTCAAACGCCCCCTATATGTGATGATTTAACTCTTGTGGTGAATTTGATCGATGCGATGGATTCTAATGCATTTCTGGTGGAATTATGAGTTTGTGGTGGGTTGTAATGGATTTGTGAGGTATTTTGATAGGCTGTGATGTATTTGTGAGGAATTGTGATATTTCTGAGAATTCGTGTTGCTACCATAATGTTGTGATTATATTGTTGTTGAAATTGCTGTTAATTTTACATTTTTATATTTTTGCTCTGAAATTGCTTATTTTCGATGGCCTGATTCATTGAAAATAAGCATAAAATTATGCATTATTTTCGGCGGGCACCATATAACCGTCGAAAATAACTTATTTTCGATGGCCTAGGTGTGGCCGCCAAAAATAGTAGCTAATTTTCGGCTAAATTATTTTTGCGGCCAGGAGCTACCGGAAATAGTCGAGCGTCTTGTAGTGACTTAATTGCTTCTTGATCATGGAACGATCACATGCATTAAAAATCACACGACATGTACACATGCCAATTGGTGACTGGATGTACTTAAAAACGGTTTAGAGAACATAGATGTACTTAAAGAGATATATCAGATCCATAGTTGTCATCGTTGTCATCGCCATTGCTGCTTCCTGCCTTGTCATCACCAAGCACCATGGTGTAGAATTGTCACTTAGGACTTGGAAGCAGAGGGATTAAGGTGCCTAAAATCCCTTGCTATTCAAAATTGAATAGCAAGGGATTCTAGCCCCCTCAATTTCCTCCGATACTCTTGCTCCCAAACAAGACCTTAACATGTTAGCAAAGAAGCACAACTCATTCAAAGTTTTCTTCATCTTAGAGTCATCATCGTTCGAAAAGGAATAAGTGTAGTCATTGTCAGAGTTGATGTCAAGGTTACGGAGGGAGACAAGGAAGGCACACTTTTGAGACTTAGCCTTCTTGAGGTACTTCTGTTTGAGCGTCTCATTATCAAACTTTCCTTAGACTTGAGCTTGTGGAAAGTGTAATCATTTTTCCCTTGTGCTTGCAAAGGTGTGCTCACACTTTCCCTCATCGTGCTTTCCCTTCATCTTGGAGTAGTTGGCGATGAAGTGAGTTAAGGCTCCATAGTTATAGACCCCTTCCGTGTGACCACCATCCTAGAGATTCATGTGTTTGTCGTGAAATCGCATGAACTGACTTATGAAAGCGTCAACTTGTTGTCACCAAATGCCTCAACCTAACCATCTAAAACAGTAACAAAAAAGACAAGACACACACAGTAGGTGAAGGGTTAGCCATATAATTACTAATACCTAAGTCAAGAACTGTGGGTGGTGCAGTGGGGTTCTCAATTTTGGCTCAAGGCTGGTGGCTGATCTCTATGGACTTAAGATTGCTCAATATCTCATCCATGGTGAGAGTGTGTAGTTGGGGGACTCGATGATAACTGAGACCTTCACCTTCCAAATCATTCGATCTAAGGTGTGTATCAATCTTAAAGCCCTCTCATGATCATCATATGGAAGTTGGGGCTTGTTGGCCCGCATCTTATTTACGACAAACTGGAGGTGACAAAACATAAAACCGACATACTCTGAGTTAACTAAACAAAGTTCTCATACGCATGTCGATGCATCTTAAAGAATTTGGTTTTGACATGAAAAGAGCTCTCACGAAATTTCTCAAGGGTTAACTTGATCTTATGAACCATATCAAGATGGTCAACATGCTCAAACTTAGACAATGAAAAGATAGGAGAAATGATCATTTTTGGTCGTGCTATTTGCATCATGACGTTCAATCTAACCTAACCATAACCGATCAAAACGGAAATAAAGCAATATACTCACTCCGTCCACTATCTTAAAGTCACAAAAAGTATGTTCTAAGTCAAATGTTTTCAATTTTGGCCGTTAATAACAAAATAACCATAAGTATTAATACATCTATCACAATATATAATTTCTATAAATTAAAAATAATTATTTTTATAGATATTGTTGATCAAAGTTTCAAAACATTGATTTGGTATAAACCTTCATGGCCGACCTTAAGATAGGGAACGGAGGGAGTACGTAGCATCTAAATAAACCTTCCAAATTCGTAAAACCGTGTTCTGAAGATAAATAGATATATGTAACTTCTATAATTAATTTATTCTATTGAAGAATGGTGCCTTAATACCGCGCGCTCCCTATCCACTTCACCGATAGAAAGCCGGTTAAACTTTGTTATACATGATTGATAGCCGGAGTGGATGTCCGTACGATGTTATTGATTAGTTTATTACGTAATCTCTCCGGCGGTCCGATAAATTAAGCAAGCTAGCCACTTAGCCAGGTAACCCATGTATTGCCTTAATTATTTCGTGTATCCACGTCTTCTTTCATCTCTGCCGATCAGAGAGCATACTTGTTGCATTCCGCTTTTGTTGGAGATGAGATTGCGCGCTATTAGTAAATAATAATTAAATCATTATATTACTCCGAGTGATTTTTCTGGGTGGATATGCGGTGCCCTTGTCGATATCGTCCAGTCCACCGTCTCTTCATGCCCTTTCGTCCTTCTCCTTCCTTTTGGGTACAGAGTAGGGGGCGTTGCCGCAATGGCTCAACACCGCACCCACTACTGTACAGAGATAGAGATAGACGCATCCAAAGCGTTCGTGGCTCGCTCGCTGTCAGTCTCAAGGCATGTTTTGCTTTGTGGCTAAATGTGTCACACTTTATCTAAGGTTAATCGTCCGAATTAAATAACTAACCTTAGGCACAAAAGTTAGGCAAAGTGTGGCAATTGAGGTAACGAACCAAACAGGCTCTCAGTCTCTCAGATCAAATTAAAGGCTAGGGTATATATTAACATATACTACACTTTAAGGTCTAGTTTGGATACTCTAGTAATGAGTGGAATTAGAGTGAATTAAGATGTATTGAGAGAGTATTTAATCTATTGGGGATTTGCACCCTCTCCAATCCTTTCGAAACACTTCAATCCTAAAGTATCAAACTAAGCCTAATTAGTAAGATCCACTAGTGTTACTATATATCATCCCATGATAAAGGCCACTCAGCACTCCTAACTAAATTAAAGCCACAACAGATTGAAAGCCACTCCTATCTATATGGTGCCATGAGACTGCACAAGCACGCAGATTCCACCGTTCACGTACTAATTTGTGTGTGTGCCGTGTCACGCGCGCCTGCTATGTGCTATAGCAAACCATATACGACCTTTTCTATGGCAAAAAAACTCCACGATTTAAACTTTGAGAACTTTGTAAAGACTAGTTTTGGAACTCCATTTAAAAAAAAACTAATTCCACAGCATGCCAGCATACTTGCATTGCATTCCTCAAGGAGAGGTGAAGCATATATTAGCAAGATCGATGATAAGGCCGACCGCAACTCTGCAAGTCGAATGAGGAATGAGACTGATTTGAATTTTAGGAAGTGGAGGCCGAAGCTGACGCTGAAGATCTTCGCAAATATTTCAATTCTTCTGCAAACATACACAGTTCCTGCGTACCTTTTTTTGTGTGCATGCTTTTGCATTAGTATGTTTGTTTATTTATTACTGCACACAAAAAGTCCAAGCAAAAAAAAAAGGCTATACGGACAAGCGAAGCGATTGTAAGTTCGTTGTGCCTAAACTATGTTGGTTGCCAGGGCAAATGCCCATTATGTTTGTAAGGTATCAGATTTCAACGGAAAGTATGAAATCTCTTCTGCACTGCAATTAACATGAATCAAAATCACTCCTACCCCGGACAGGAAAATAACTAGGCTGCGCCTGCACATGCAGTCTACGCTCGACCGGTATAGATCATCAATCATATGCATGCACACGATCAAATACAACCAATCGTTGTATATGTTTTGATGGCACCAAGAGAATTTTTGCTCAAGAATCTACCCATCCTTATGGGCTGGTGCGCCCGCGCATTGGGCCGTTCGCGGGCCGTGCGATCGTCGGCTCATTTTAGCCACGTGACGGCGCCACGCGGTCGGCATGACTCTTGTTATGCACTTATGCTCTTCCGGCCGGTTCCGTCCGCCGCTGGCCGCATCACCCAAAGCAAAACAACAGCGGGAGGGAGCAGTGGAACCGCGGACGAGCGGGAGAGGCCGGAGAGAGAGACGGAAAAACACCTACTGCGACGAGGAGACGCAACCCACAAACAGGCCGCGCCCACCTTCACCATCCCGACACGGCCGGCCAACCTACCAACGCGACACGGCCACTGCACTACGCCCAAACAACGCGACACGGCCAACCTCGATCGAGACGTCGACGGGACGAAACCTCTCCGTGACCGTGAGAGAACCTTCGCCGGAGCTCGGAAGGAGCGTGCTGGTGCAGCTTGTGGGCCGCGGGATGCAGTCGCTGCGAGGAGCGCAGCGGGAGTGCGCGGGGCCCCGGAGCCGCAGGGTGGCGGGCAACACCGAGGAGCTGGAGGAGGGGGAGGCCTGCTCCGACGCCGACGGCGAGGCCTTCGTCGACCCCGACGTCGCGTTCTCCTATATTGTGAGTACCCCAGTCCCCAGGCCTGGCCGCCTGGCACCCTCCTTCCTCGTTTAATTCGGCGGCGGGCTTCCTGTGCCGCTGAATTCGGTGCGGTAGAGGCGCAATTCACTTCGGTAAGCAGAGCTGCCCCAACAGCCAAATTATTCGCCAGAGAGGTTTTGGGAGATTTGTACGGTCAGACTTGGCGCTTCAATACTTCATCAGTGGGCCTGCTTTGGTTCAGTGAGCGCTCTGAGCTCTGCACATTCAGCGTCCTAGTACTGTGGACGGGACTGTTAGCCATGCGTGTTTTTGTCCACGTTAAAGCTATGCGCAGCGACGACGAACGGTAAATGAAGCGCTACGCAGATCGAATAACGCATCCAGTAAAAAAATCCCACAGCCAAGCACTCTATCAAATACTCAAGTTTGGAGAGAGCAGGGAAACATTTACAGGGTTCGTTTCCGTGGGACCGTAGGCAGATGTAGCGGGACAATGAGGGGAGGGAGGTGAAAATAAATAATAGAATATAGGGTAGTTGCTATAGGGAGGAGATTTAAAGTGAATATGACTGCGGAAGATTGTGATATAGAGTAGAGAATCTCGCTGACCAGTATATAATATTCTTTTTAGGATAAAAATTTAGGGTTGTATGAGTGTGGATAGCCTAAGTGGTGCGAGGGAGTGCTTACCTCTGTTTCACTGTTTGATTCCGGGAAATGAATAGTGGTGCATGTGTAAGTGATCATGGTAGTGGTACCTCAATTATCAAATTTGTCCAAGCGTTTTCATGGCTTCATCTTGTCGGTGTTTCGAACCTCGCTCCGACAAGTAAATTTATTGTGCGCGTTCTGGGCTCCGAACGGTGTGCGCGGTGGGCGCAAGATTTATACTGGTTTGAGCAGAACGTCCCTACTTCTAGTCATCAGTGGTTTGCTATCAGCACCATTGATGATTACAGCTCGTAGTAGGGGTTACACGCGGGCGAGAGAGGGAGGAGAGGCTCCCAAGTCTCTTATCGGGGTGGAAGTGGAGCTAAAGGTTACAGAGTGGAGTCCTAGCTAAGTCTTAGCTTGGCGGCGGGGCTCCGGCCTTTGGATCCTCGTCGGTGCGTCCTCCTGTTCGTCGTCCGTCTGGGTGTCTTCTCGTCTGGGGTCCGTCCATGCGTGTGTGCATCCCCTTGTCTGAGGGCCAACCCTTCCTTTTATAGGCCGAGGGAGGGGTCGGCCGCGGCAGGGCCGTGCCGGCAAAAAGCGAGGCCCTGTACAAAATTATCGAATAGAGGCCCTTTTTTACAAAATCACTAAAACTAATAGTATAATAATATAAATATTATAATACAACATAGAAATGGATTTTATGAAAAACATACCTATTAAACTCTTGGTTACATAAATTTTACTTGAACAACTTCATTCTCCTTGTGTTCCTTGAAATAAATTCCTCAACAATATGATCATATTCAATCTTATCCAACAATCCACTCTCAAGTGCTATTGTGGCTAAATCAGTAAGTCTTTGTTGTGTCATTGTAGAATGTAAGTAGGACTTCAATAGTTTCAGTTTAGAAAAACTTCGTTCTGCTGAAGCAACAGTCACAGGAATGGTCAATAGAATTCTGTAAGCAATACTTGCATTAGGAAAAGAATCATGTAGCTTTAAAAAATTTAGAATTTCCATAGGCCCCATCTTTTCTTTTGGAATGAAATACTGAAGAAACTTCAACTCCGCATACAATTCATTAGCATCAATATCAGATTGTCCCTCTTTTTTAGGGCAGTCTTCAGATTATCACAAGAAGAATTTAGGCTCTCATTATCTAATGATTGCAATACTTCAGAATTAAATAAGAATCCAAAAATTTTCTGATAGCCTTGATATTGTTCAAATCTCCTTGTAAGTGAGGAAATTGCTTGATCGACAATAGGTAGAAAATAGGTGATTCTAAATGATTCCTCTGCAGACTGTGTAGCAATATTTGTCTCATCAGGGTTCTCATCAATGGTCCTTTTCTTTCTCAAGTTGTCGTTGGGCAGTTTTATCAATAGTGTCATCCTTTGCCAATCTATTGCGCAATTCATACCAAGTGACCATACTCAAATTATGATCAGGACTTGTCTCATGCTCTTTAAGCCTAGCGCCAAGATGTATCCAATCATTATACCCGTCATTTGCCAACCGACCTTTTCGATGACCTTTCGGAAACAATTTACAACCAAAGCAAAAGACTTTGTCAAGTTCCTTAGAATAAACAAGCCAATCTCTATCACAAAGTTCTCCATTTGGTAGAATTCTATTATAGAATAATGCAGAAAACCTTCTAGAATATTTATCTCTCGGACCTTTCTGAATTGATAAGTCCCTTCTAGGACCCTTTTGCGCTAAAATATCAATCTGTTTAGAATCAAGAGAATCCCAATATCTTGGATCAAATATATCAGGCTGAAAAGAATCATCGACATCAATAATAATATCCTCAATCTCAACATTATTCTCTGCCTTTGTCTGATCATTTATAGTATCATTAATAACATCATTATTAGGTGTAGCCTCAATATCAATCTCTGTTTACATCAGATCATTTATAGGATTATTGTCAACATTATTATTACCAATTGCAGGGTCTTGATCAAGTGAATGATTATCAGAGGATACTTGCGATTCTTTTATAATAAATCTATCCATAGCTCCCTTCTGAGACTGAGTTAAATCCTCTATAATAAACCAGAATCATATTTTCTAGATCGATTGGCAGAAGACATAACGCCAATAATTGGATCTTGAAATATTAATATTTAATATGCATGCATACGAGATGAATAAAATAATCAATATCTTATTTTATTAACAAAGTTAGACAATTAAATATACAATGCATATGTAGGATGTTACCTTATGATTTGATGGCTTTATTTTAGAGGAAGACACAGAGCGATCGGATGAACCACAGACAGAGCAAGATCCACGGCTACGCAGCCGCTGGAGCACAAATGAACAACGGTGGACGATGCAGAACAATAGAATGACCGTAGGAGCGCGCTGGCCGCTGGCACCTGGCAGCGCAGCGAGCAACGCCGTCGCCTGGCCTGACGAGCAGCAGGCAAAACAATCTGTGCGTGCAACCATGGGTGCTAGAGCAGCAGCCAGAATCTCCAAGATTGCTAAATAGCAAATGCTAATGACTAAACCTAATTAGTATTACTAATGGGCCAGATACTTGGGGGCCCCAAAAAAGTGGGGGCCCTGTTCAGGCGCACCGGGCGCACAGGCCTGTGCATGACCCTGGCAGCGGTGGCTTCCCTAGGAAGGGGCCACCGGGCAAAGGTAAAAGCAAGCGTTCTATCCAAGGTGAAGCCACACGTGCTCGTGGGCCCCGAGGTCGCCTGCTGTCTTGTATTCTTTATGACGGACGATGCGAGCAGTGTGGAGCCCGAGCGCCATCATTTGGGATATGCCTACCTTTGGCCCTCGTAGCCTAGGGCTCGGTGCGGCTTATCGTGTTGCGCCCTGCCAGCGATCTGTGTACTCAGGCCTAGTACGATAGGTCATGAGTGTGCCGCAGGCAGGGGGTGCACGGGCCATAAATGTGCCGCAGTCTGAGAGGTTCATAGGTCATGAGTGCTCTATGGCGGTGCGACTCGAGGGTTTCGTAGGCCATGAGTGGGAGGCAGACCGACGCCTCTGCCATGGCTCGTCGCCAGACATAGTTAATGTGGTCGATTACTTATGACGGGTCGGTCTCGGGCCAAACATGAGATCCACTCGAGTGGTTTCCTTTCGGTGTGCCCGACCCCCTGTTAGGTTTCGCCACACCCGTCATCGGGCTCGTCGCCGCGGGGTTCATTCGGGGGTGGGTGCCCCTAGGGTAGACGTTACCTATCTCCTCCAGCTGACTAGCGACCCCTAGCTGCCAGAGGCCTTTGCCCAGTGCGCTCACTGACCAACGGGCCCCAAGGACCGGGAATCGTATCCCCGACAGTAGCTCCCGAGGGGAGAGTGTCTCCCTTCAAGGGCTGATGACGAGTCGAGCGGTATTTTGTCCCTTTCGTCGCTCGCAACTGACGGGTTGGTAAGATTCGCGAGGCCCGCCACTGGTTTCTTGGGAGCCAGTCGGGCACTATTAGTAGGGAGTCGCTCCGTGCTTTCCCCTAATCGACTTCGGCCGTCGTTCCCTTGTTTCCCAAAAGTGGCACCTTGTCGGGAGGGTTTTGCCGCCTTAAACCCTTTGGGGTTCTCTCAGCGAGACATGGACCGTGGCAAGCGTCCTGCTCCGGAGTGTCCTCATCAAGGTCAGCCTAAGAGACGTCCGCCATAGGAAAGATGGGTGGTTTTCGGGAATTCATTCATTTCTTGCCCTCCATCATCCTGGTGACAGGCTTTCTTCGTAGGGTGGTGGGCTCAAGCGCGGGAGAAGAGGTCATATCGCTCTTGTCCTCCCCCTCGACCTCTCCTGATGGAGAATCAAGGGTCGGCCCTCGTGACGACGAGCCCGCACCGTGGCATGGCCAGCCGCGACGGTGGCGGCGGTGGCAGGGCCGTCGGTGCCCGTGGTCACTGGGGAGTGGGGGGAGGGTTCCATGGGAAGGGGAGGGGTGAGGCCGGCGCACCGCCGGCTGGGGGGAAGACGACGGCGCGGGTGGCCGCCTGGCACGGCCGGGAGGGGGAGGGCGTGGCTGCCGAGCGCGGCCTAGAGAGGAGGGGTGTGTCCGCCGGGGGAGGGCAGCGCGAGAGGGGCGCGGACGCCGGGGAGGGGCGTGGCCACCAAGGGGGCGGCACGGCGGCTGGGAGGGAGGGGCAGCGGCGGCTGTGGAGGGTGGAAAAAATGTAATCTAGCTCTATACCATGTGGAAAACCCTAATCCTGGATTGGGGTTGGGTGTTGTATTAACATACTTGAGTTAACTGGGCCAGGCCCATTACAAAGGGTGAGAGATTAATTACACGGGTATCTAACACATATCAATCTCCTATCAAAGACTACCATAATCGAAACTACCATATAGAGCTGGCCAGTCATAGACCAGGCACTAGCCATATACAGCAAGGCACTATCCATATACAACAATCTGTCTAACACTGATCTCCCACTATCAACTTTCATATGGGACTAAACATAATAAATTGAAGACGCCCATTTTTTTTAGCAAGGGCTAAAGGGTTTAGGAATGCTTTTATATTAGGGCTAAGAGTTTCATCCAGTATTTGGGGTTGCAACATGGCTCTTCTTAGCATTGTGCAATAGATTAATAGTGTAACATTTGTTGTGACTTGTGCGCTCAGGTGTTAGTTTGCATTGACAATAAAAATTTCTTTAATTTGGTTAGAATTACACTGTCTTGTTTAGCAAGTGGTTATGTTCCTCACCAACCAATGCTTCAGGACCACATAACAGAGTGCTGCGTATCTACACCATTGACTAAATTCTTTTGTTTTCAACTATTTTGCTGCATTTTTGTCTAAGAAATGCTGCATTTGGTTCCAGGATGAAAAACTTCAGCATGTTCTAGGACATTTTCAGAAGGAATTCGAAGGAGAAGTTTCTGCAGAGAACCTCGGTAAAGAGCTAATTGTTGTTGTTGGTTAGTTTCCTTTGATGCATTTGGCAGGGATGTTAAGCAGGGCACAATCTTTGACAGGGTCGAAATTTGGTGGATATGGTTCATTTTTACCAACATATCAGCGTTCTCCCCTGCTGCCCCAATCTGAAAGCCCACACATTGCATTGAACATTAGCATGTCAGGATCACCTTACCAACCATCTGCTGAGGTTTTTATTGATATTCATTGCGCTGTTAAGAAGTATATGTTCTGTGTGCACTCACGTGTATTGGTAATGTCATGATTTACTGATGCAGAGAATGGACCAAAACCCCTCTACTGTAGCTGTGGAGCCCATTTCCCGAAATAACGGTTTTGGAGCACCTTCAGCTAGTGATTCAATCAAGAAGAAAAAATTCCTGAGTACAAATGATGAGGAATCGATTGCAGGTTCCGATTCTTTGGACACTTCACTTAGTGGTAGTGACTCAAAGTCACTCAAATTTCAGACCAAAGTTTGTCTCAGCAATGATCTGCCGAGAGAAAATGCAGTTATCTATAGTGGCCTGGGCCTCGATATTTCTCCACGTTCGTCCATGGAGGAGAGTCCTGATGGGCTTGGGGGACTATCTCCTGAGTGCAGCAATGTGCCATTTGAATCACCTCGGACTATCCTACAGGTGAATTGTTGTCCATTGGCCAAGTTATATTTGTTTAGTTCATCAAGCAAAGCCGTAACTCGAATTGCTTGTTTTTCTTCTTCATCATATTTCAGGTCATGACGTGCCTTCCAGTTCCTGGAGGCTTCTTGTTGTCACCTCTACATGGCAATTTGCTGCAATTAAGAAATAAAGTTGCTCCGGTGCTAAAGAATTTGGAAACACATTTAGACATGGAAAATGTATCTAGACCATTGGAAGGACGTTCACAGTCTTTTCATCCCCGTGGACTTATCAGAGGCAATGTGACTAAGCAGATGAGGCCTTGCAGTAAGAAAAAAGTGTCAGTGGATACAAAGACTAGCAAGTACAAGGGTGATGCTAGTGCAACCATGAACAATGAAGTTAACATCCAAGTGCCTGCCAGCCAAAAAGAGAAGATGAACACGAATAACAAGACTGAGTTTGAAGTTGGTTCTGCAAGGAAGGAGATCCCAGCCAGTGTAAAGCATGGAGAGTTGTATATGCAGCCGGCCAGCAGTGTATCAACTATGAATGCATATCATGTTCCTGCACCAGTTGTGATCGAGGACCACTGGGTACGCTGTGACATATGCCATAAATTGCGTCTTCTACCCTATGGAATGAACCCTTCTATGCTTCCAAAAAAATGGAAATGTACCATGCTTCACTGGCTGTAAGTTCAAATCTATGCTTAGGCTCAAATACTTGATTTTTTTGTGATCCATGTATATTCATCTTTCTATCAATCAATCCTTCTTTATAATACATCAATGTTTGCACATGATAAATTGATATTTTACATTTGTGAGTTGTCAGTTACCCTATTAGCATATACTCAAAGCAATTATCATTTTGAAGAAAAAGAGAAAATCAACTGAATGTATACCTCAATGCCATTTCTTATAACATAGCTAATTATCGTTATACTTATTGGTTTTGGAATTTTCTTGCACTCTAATTATTCACCTATTTTGCTAAGTGCCCCATGAGCTGTGTAAGTACAATGGATTGCGCAAATGCAACAGCTATGTAGTATCTTTTCAGAATGGGGTTCATATGATCCTTGGTTCATAAGTATAATAAGAGCACAAAATTTCCATTATTAGAAAAATAATTGAAATTATTTGCAGGCCTGGGATGAATAGGTGTGATATCAGTGAGGATGAAACAACAGGGGCTCTGAATGCATTGTTTGCCATTCCAGCGACTGCCACAACCTTTTCTTCAGGTAGTCCTCATACTGCAGGTACAGGTACAGCAACATCCATCGCCTATAATATAAGTGGACAGTTTGAATGGAGTAGGAAAAGGAAAAATGCTCCAAGCAATAGAAAAGATCTGGCTGAGAGTTCTTACCACACACCATCGTTGACTCCTTCCATGAGCAACCAACAAGACCCTATCAGAGATGAAAGAACTACTGATGACGTGTGCTACAGTTCCGAGAGAGATTCCTTGAGCAAACATGGTCTCAGGCCAGTGAGCAAATCAGCTGATCTCATTTCTGAGAAGTTGAAGCCTAAGCACAAGAATCACAGTAGCTACTCAGATGAAGGTTCTTTCCTTTTTGTTTCTTTATGTATGATATATCTGTTAGAGTACTGTGTTTTTTTTTTCTCGAATATGCAGGAGAGCTGCATATCATTATATTAAAAGGAGAAAAAATGGCATCAAGCCCAAAACAAAACAAACACCCCCCACACGCACTCAAAGATACCCCTAAAGCACATCCTACGCACTCCATTGGCTTATACCACCAGTACAACAACTCCTCCTTTAGCCAGGGTCAAACAGAGTTCGAATGCTCTTGGCGCCTGCCAAAGATCATAGATGCAGCTCTTCTTTAAATCTCTCTAGGGAAGAAAGGCAAGGTCGCGCTCCATAAAAAACACAATTGTTTCTATGCTTCCAAATGCTCCATGCTCCAAGGATGACAATGCTATTGAAGCCCTTTCTATTAGACAGCCTATTTCCTAACATGTTTAGGAGGTTTCCTTCCCTATTAGGTGTTGGTTGATTGCCCCTAATTAGGTGATACCCTTCCCTATCAGACGTTGGATGGTTGCCCCTGATTAGGTGCTAATGGGTGATTCTTGTTACGTACCTCACAGGATGAATGATAACTAGGTCCTCCTAGGACCGTAGGATATATAGAAACAATAATATGGGCCTTAACACCCCCCGTCAAACTCAAGGTGGAGGTTGAGGATCCGAAGCATTGAGTTTGATTAAATGAAACTGATGTTGTGCCCTAGTCTGTGTTTTTGTGAAGAAATCAGCAAGTTGTGCTTCCGAAGGCACATATTGAAGATCAATGGTGTTCGGATAACAATGAGACTGAGTGAATGATACATCAACACCAATGTATTTTGTAAGTTCACGCTTCACTGGATCATGGCAGATTTATATAGCTCCACTGTTGTCAGATAGTAGAGGCGTAGGAGTGTCACGGTAGACACCTAGATCAGCCAAGAGCCATCGGAGCTAAATTATGTCAGTAGTAGTAGTGACAAGTGCACGAAGTTCTGCTTCAGTACTAGATCTAGATACAGCAAACTGCCTTTTGGATTTCCAAGCAATAGGAGATGATCCTGTTAAGGCCCATGTGGCCCATATTGGCTGTGCTTATATATTCTACCAAGTCCTAAGGACTAATTGCTCTCTCTCTAATCCAAGGTTAGTAACATGATACCCAAGCAGGTTAGGGTTAGGGCCTAATCTCATTTTTTCTGCCCTACGCACATGGGCGCCGCCGTCCACCGTTGCCGCCATCTGTCGTTCTGCTTTCGGCCACCGCGCGCGGCCGTCGGCTTCTACCGGCCACCACGCGCCCAAGCCATCCGCCGCGCGCTCAGCCCGTCCGCCACCATCGCCCCCGTCCGGATCCGCGCGTCTAGGTTGTCGCCGCCGTCCGGATCCGCCGCCCGTCGTTGCCGCAGTATGGTCCGGATACGCGCGTCCATCCATGTGTCCATGTTGTCGCCGCCGTTCGGATCCGCTGCCTGTCGTTGCCGCATTCCGGATCCGCCACCCCGTCGTCGTCTGGATCGGATCCGCCCTATCCGGATCTGCCGTCAGGGCGCCGCCGCCGCCATCTCAAGCCTGGGCGCTGCCGTCCAGCCCAGATCCGCCCCGCCATCTCCTCGTCTATGCCAAGGAGCTCGCCTTCTGTGCCCAGATTTTCCTCGCCATCTCCTCGTATGCACCAGGGAGCTCGCCGTCTAGCCCAGGTCTGCCCTATGCCCAGATCTGCCCCTGCCCTACAATTTGTCTAGGGAGCACGCCTCTGCGTCGATCTACCATTCACCTAGGAACAGTGTGTCTGTTGCTAGGGGCTGAGATCCCATTCACCAGGGAGTCATGTGTCTGTTGTTGCTTCAGAGGAAAGGTTTTGGACCAGAGGACATGTTATTCTTTCCTGGTATTGGTTTCTTTGGTGCTGTCTCATCTACATCCTTTATTCGTTTCACACCATTTGATCATCATGTCAGTCAATGCAATCATGGTAAACATCATTCTTGATGGTCAGAACTATCCAGAGTGGGCCTTTTGTGTTCAGACGACATTGCGTGGTCATGGTTTACTTTTTCATTTGACTGATGATCCACCTGCTCTACGCGAGGATCATTGTAATGCTGCAGATATCAAAACTTGGCAGATTTATGATGGCAAAGTGATGGCGGCTATGGTTAATAGCACTAAACCATCCATGATTATGAGTTTCTACAAGTTCACCACTGCTAAAGCTACTTGGTCTCATTTGAAGGTCGCTTTGTTTAGGACAGTGGTGCTCTTTTACACACTCTGATGCAACAAACTCATATTATTGAGCAGAATGATATGACTATTGATGAGTACTATTATGCTTTTGATCGTTTGATGAATTCTTTGCTATCCATGGTGCCAGCATGTGCAACCAATCCATGTGCAGCTCATCAATTTATTGAGAAGTTCTTCACATACAGATTTGTCATAGGAGTTCTGACTGAATATGACGGTCTTCGTGCTCATCTGCTCCACACTTCTGATTCCCTTACTATGGCACAAGCTTTGTCTGACCTTCTTGTTGAAGAGACTTGTCTCAAGTTAATGTCTTCTGCTATTGGTTATGGCTCCCACAATGTATTGGCTGCTGCTCAGAAGTCCTATCCACCGAGGAGTTCCTTTTTGGTTTCTTGTGAGCGTTGCAAGAAGAATACTCATCGGTCTGAATTATGTTTAGCTAAGTTACTAGAGAAGTTGGCTGATTTTCGTGCACGACGTGCAGCCCGTGGTTATGGTACTGGTTCTGCACCTAGAGGTTCAATCGCTATTGCTTCTCTTCACCAGCTACAGCCTCGTCATCGTCTTGGGCTCTTGACTCCGAGGCCTCCCTTCATGTGATTTCTGATCAGTCCCAATTGGTTTCTTCTACACCTGTCATAGAAGACACTTCTGTTCAGACTGCTGATGGTACTTTATGTCATATAACGCATAAAAGTTCTCTTTGCACTTCACACTTTACTGTACCTAATATATTCTTTGTACCTGAGTTGTCCATGAATCTTCTCTCAGTCGGACAAATTACAGATCACAATTGTTTTGTTGGATTTGATGACTCATCTTGTTTTGTACATGATCGTTGCACAGGGGCTATGATTGGGACTGACTGTCGCCGTAGGACTGCTCCTCGCCTCTACACCCTCGACACCTTACGCCTTCCTCCACACACTACATCATCGACACATGTGCTCTCAACAACTTCGATTACTTCTGCATCTTTTGCCCAATGGCATCACCGTCTTGGCCATTTGTGTGGATCTCGTCTGTCCACTTTAATAAAATCAGTTTGTTTATGTCGTACATCTTCTGAGTCTTATCTTTCATTGTAAGGGCTGTCATATTGGAAAACAAATACAACTTCCTTATTTTACTAGTGATTCTCATTCTGCTAGATCTTTTGATCTTGTTCACTCTGATGTTTGGGGCCCAACTCCTTTTGTTTCAAAAGGTGGTAATAAATACTATGTCATTTTTGTTGATGATCATTCTCGATATACTTAGATTTATTTCATGAAACGACGTTCTGAATTGCTCTCTATCTATAAGTCTTTTGCTCGCATGATTCACACCTAGTTCACTGCTCCAATTAAACTTTTTCGCTCTGATTCTGGTGGTGAATTTTTATCCGATACTTTTCGAGAATTCCTAACTTCAGAGGGTACTCTTGCTCAGCTTTCTTGCCTTGGCGCTCATGCTCAAAACAGGGTTGTAAACGCAAGCATCGTTATGTCATAGAAACTGCTCGCACTCTCTTGATTTCTTCGTTTGTTCCCTCGCATTTTTGGTGTGAAGTAGTATCTACTGTTGTCTATCTTATCAATAGACAACCATCATCAAAACTTCTGGTGAAGTTCTTTTTGGAACTCCTCTACGCAATGACCATCTTAGAGTTTTTGGATGTACATGCTATGTCTTGTAAGCACCTCGTGAACGGACTAAATTGACTGCTCAATCTGTTGAGTGTGTTTTTCTTGGATACAGTCCAGAGCATAAAGGCTATCGATGTTATGACCCTTTAGCCCATCGCATTCGTATTTCTCGTGATGTGAGTTTTAATGAAGATCGGCCTTTCTTTTATAACTCTCTCACACATTTATCTTCTTTTTCTACAGAGTCCACCTCTTTCATGTGCCTTTCTCCCATTCATGCTCCTTCAGCTGGGTCTTCATCTTCCACTACACCATCAAATCCAACATCCTCACCTGATGTTCTCATTCCCATTACAAATTCTTCTACTTCAGCTCCCACTTCAAACTTCGCCTCTAAACCACCAGTTACCAAAACCTACATTCGTCGTCCTTGCACTAGTCCCACGGCCGGTCCTGATGACGAACCTGTTGGTGATGTTTGTAGTAACAATGATGACTCTCTAGCTGTTTCTAATGATCTACAGATTAATGATGGGTCACAGTTTGCTGATGCATCACCAAATCACCAGGGATATCATCTTCGTGATCGTAGTACAATTGAACCTTCCGATCACTATGGATTTCCTAGTGCTGCTGAAGTAATTGGTGAACCATCTAATTATCATGAAGCTTCTGGTATTCATGAATGGCGGCTTGCTATGAAAGAAGAGTTGGACGCTCTTGATCGTACGGGTACTTGGGATCTTGTTCCTTTACCATCACATGCAGTCCCTATAACATGTAAATGGGTCTTTAAGATTAAGACCAAATCTGATGGTTGAGTTGAGTGATATAAAGCTCGTCTTATGGCAAGAGGTTTTCAGCAGACTCAGGGACTAGATTATGATGAAACCTTTGCACCGGTTGCACATATGACAACTGTTCGTACTTTGATTGTTGTCGCGACATCTTCTTCATGGACTATCTCGCCGCTAGATGTCAAAAATGATTTTCTTCATGGTGATTTACATGAAGAAGTTTATATGCACCCACCTCCAGGTGTTGATATTCCTTCTGGACATGACTATCATCTTCGAAAAGCTTTATATGAAATAAGCCCCTCGTGCTTGGTTTCAAAGGTTTGACACTGTAATAAGGGATGCTGGTTTTTCACGCCTACTCAGATGCTACTTGGGCGAGTGATCACATTGATCGTCACTCTATTACCGGTTATTATATTTTCCTTGGTTCCTCCCCCATTGCATGGAAATCTAAGAAGTAGGCCGCGTGGAGAGATATGAATGAATAATGCAGGGTCATGATCAATGGAAGAGAAACAAGCAGCCTTGATTACAGAAACAAATCTCTCAAACCAAGCATGAGGAGCCTGTTTTAGACCATATAAAGCACGACGGAGACGACAAACATGCCCTAAGGGAGCATCCACCCCAGGAGGTGGATGCATGTAGACTTCTTCATGCAAGTCACCGTAAAGAAAAACATTTTTGACATCCATCTGAGAAATAGTCCAGGAAGATGAGGCTGCAACAAGTAAAGCGCGAACAGTAGTCATATGTGCCACTGGTGCAAAAGTCTCATCATAGTCAATGCCATGAATCTGCTGAAAACCTCTGGCCACAAGACGAGCCTTATAGCGCGCAATAGACCCATCAGATTTAGTTTTAACCTTGAAGACCCATTTACATGTGATAAGTACGGCGCCAGAGGGTAAAGGAACGATATCCTAGGTACTTGTGCGATGAAGGGCAGTCAATTCCTCAATCATAGCAAGCTGCCACTCAAGTATACCAGAAGCCTCTTTATAAGAGGATGGTTCAGTAATGACTACACCAGCACATGAAAACCCATAACGATTTGGAGGTGCAATGGTGGCACGACCACGAAGACGATATCCCTGATCAAGAACAACATGAGATTCATCATCGTTATTACAAGTATCAGCAACAGGATCACCATCAGGACTAGCCGGGGTAGTAGAGCGAGGACGACGAGTGTAAATCTGGGTGACAGGTGGTTTAGAAGAGTAAGAAGGCATGGAAGTGGAAGGAGGTGCGATGGGAACGAGGACATTGGGCGTGGCTACACGGGTTGAAGATGACACATGAAAGATCAGAAATAGGAGGAAGACTCAAGAAAGAGGTGGACTCTGTGGAAAAGGATGAAGAATGAGTGTCTGAGTTGTAAAAGAAGGGTCGATTTTCATTAAAGCTCACATCTCGTAAAATGCGGATGCGACGAGAAGACGTATCATAACACCGATAGCCTATATGTTCAGGGCTGTATACAAGAAAAACACAATCAATAGATTGAGCAGTCAATTTAGTCCGCTCACGAGGCGCTAACAAGACATATCACTTGGCACTGCCGCCATGGCCATCCCGGGCGTGATGTGATGTCGAAGTTATCTAGCAATTCTGTCATCCCTTGTAGTCGGTGTTCTTTTGGTCATTTGTGTCATGCCGTTAGGTAGACATGTTAGACTTCCTTTTTCTTCCTCCTCTTCTAGAGCAACAAGCATTTTTTATCTTGTCCACTGTGATGTTTGGACATCCCCTCTACTCAGCGTTTCTGGCAATAAATATTATCTGCTCATTCTGGATGACTACTCACATTACTTATGGACTTCTCCCTTGCGCTTGAAATCTGATACGTTCCCCACCCTTTCTCACTTCTCCGTTTGGGTTTCCAATCAGTTTGGACGCACCATCTGGGCTGTCCAGGGGACAACGGGAGGGAGTTTGACAACTCCACGTCCCGTTCCTTCCTCTCCCACGACACTCGGTCGAGGATGTCGTGACCCTATACCTCTTCTCAGAACGACAGGTCTGGACAAATGATCCGCACCGCGAACAACGTCATGCGTTCCTTGTTGTTCTAGGCCTCCCTTCTCGCCCGCTACTAGGCCAAGAGGCTGGCCACTACTACCTATTTGCTCAACCGCCTCCCACCAAGGCGGTTCCTCACCCCTACTTTACTCTCTTTGGCACCTCTCCCTCCTACGATCACATTCGTGTGTTTGGGTACGCCTGCAATCCTAATCTTTCTGCCACTGCCCCTCACAAGCTTGCGTCCTGTTCCACTCGCTGTGTTTTGCTTGGGTACTCCCCTGATCGCAAGGGGTACCAGTGCCTAGACCTCCACTCACAGAGCTCGTCTCTCGTCACGTCGTCTGTGACGAGTCTGACTTCCCTTTCTCCATCTCTTCTTACGCTGCCTCCTCAGAATATGACACCCTCCTCGAGGTAGACTCTGTTGCTCCCTCTGTCGTGCTATGCGCGACCACGCCCCCCTCGCGCTGCCTCGCGCGACCCCAGCGCCTTTTGCGCCGCCATGCGCGACCCCGTCCTCTCCCGTGCTGCCACGCGCAGCCCTGACATCCCCCCGCTGCCCCGTGTGGCCCCGCTATCCTCCGCTGGCGCAACTTCTTCGTCGCGCTTCGTGAAACCTGTCCACGTCTACCAGTGATGTGGCCGGGCTGCTGCCTTGGCTCCCTCCCGCATGGAGCCGCTAGTGTATCACCCTGTTGCCCTCCACCAGGACCCCGAGCACGTCCACCCAATGGTCACGTGACGGGCCACTGGTGTCCTCCTGCCTGTTGATCAACTAGTCCCCTTCACGACCACCTCTTCGGCGCTCTCCCCCGAGCCGCCGTTTGTCCGTGGTGCGCTCGTCGACCCAACTGGCGCCTCGCCATGGAGGAGTACGAGACCCTGCTGGCGAACCATACATGGGACCTGGTGCCACACCCCTCTGGCACCAACGTGGTCACAGGGAAATAGATCTTCAAGCACAAACTGAAGGCGGATGGCTCTCTGGATCGATACAAGGCTCGCTAGGTACTACGAGACTTCACCCAGCGTCCCAGAGTAGATTATGACGAGACCTTCAGCCCTGCGGTGAAGCCTGGCACCATTCGAACTGTTCTGACTCCGGCTCTCTCACGGGCCTAGTCGGTGCATCAATTTTTTTTCTCAAAAAACGCAGGAGGACTGCGCCTCATTATATTAAGTAGGAAGGAAGAAAAGGGCCAGAAAGGACCTCCTTATGGAGGCAAAAAACAAGCATAAAGAAAACAATCCATGCACAACTAAGAAGATACAACTATTCTCAGACAATGGTACTGGGAGCAGCTAGAAAGGATAGACCCTTAGCTCCTACAACCAGCCATTTCTCCCTTTCCTCAGTAGTGGCATCTAAGATCATAGTGATATTGGGGGAGATACCATCGAACACCACTCTGTTTCTGAACTTCCAGATCATCCAGGCTCCGAGAATTAGAAGAGTCCACTCCTTTCTTAGTCATGTCTGACACAATAACAACAATACATTTCCACCACTGCAAGAAGTTTGTGTCATCCTGAAGAGGAGCAAGACAGTGGAGACCAAATTTCTTAAGGGTGACGTACCAATATATTCTGGAAAAGATACAAGAAACCAATAGATGGTTGATGGTTTCAGGCTCCTGGTCACAAAGAGGGCATCTAGGAGGATGATTCAGTCCTCTTTTTTCTAGTCTGTCTGCCGTCCAACACCTATTATGAGCCATCAGCTAAAGGAAGAACCGACACTTAGGAGGTGCCCAAGATTTCCAAACCATTTTATAATGTTCAAAAGCAACAGAACTAGTGAAAAAACCATTATAAGTCGAGCTTGCAGAATACTGTCCATTAGGTGCAATTGAAAAGATGTGCTTATCTTCAGAATTAGGCTGCAACACCAAGCCAGTTATGGCATTCCATAGATGTAGGTAATCTACCAGAGCTCTCAAGGTCAAGGCACCTTTGATATCAGAGACCCATCTTCTGTTAGTTAGAGCCTCACGAACAGTCCTTTTAGAAGCAATTCTTTTTGGAACAGTTAAGAGGAGCCTTGGAGCAATATCAGAGACACTTCTAGCATTAATCCACTTGTCACTCCAGAAAAAGGTGTTAGCACCATCACCAATCTCTATGACAAGCACAGAAGAGAAGAAGGCTTTAGCTTTGTTTGGGACCTGAACATGAAGATTAGTCTAGGGACGGGTAGGATCGGTCCTTTTCAGCCACAGCCATCTCATCCTAAGGGCCCAGCAGAGTTCAGGGAGGCTGGAAATTCCCACACCTCCTAAATTCAAGGGAGTCAAGGGAAATTCCCAGGCCTCGTCTCCTAGTTTTCGAACGGCAGCTAGTCTCTCGCTCTAGCGACGAGGCCGAGTACCACGATGTGACTAACGACGTCACCGAGGCAGCGTGGCTTCGTCAGCTGCTCCAAGAGCTGCATAGTCCGCTGACGAGGAGCACCCTTGTCTATTGTGACAACGTAAACGCCATGTACCTCTCCACCAACCCCGTCCAGCATTAGCGCATGAAGCATGTCAAGCTCGACCTCCACTTCGTTCGCGAGCGGGTCGCCGTCGGAGATGTGCGGGTTCTTCATGTCTCGACCACTTCTCAGTTCGCCGGCATCTTCACCAAGGGCCTCCCTACGTCGGTGTTTGAGGAGTTTCGATCCAGTTTCAATATCTGTCGTGGCTAGAGTTTCGACTGTGTGTGTGTGGGGGGGGGGGCTGTTAGAGTACTGTGTTTTGTGTTGTAATGGGGTCTTGTGTAATGGCTTAGGCCCAACAACTCTCTATTATAAATACAATACCCAACCCTGTTTAGGGTTAGGGTTTTCAGTCCAATAATGTCTGATATGCATTACCTTCTAGTAAGTTTTCATTCTGTATTGTCTTCCGTTATCCAATTTCTTGCTGACACATAATTTCATTGTTTATGCCCAGGAGGTATTATGGAAAGGAACAAGGCTTATCCAAAGTTAAAGACTAAAATAAGGATTGATCAAGATGAACAGAAATCATATAAGAAAACTAAAATTGAGGCTTGGCATCAAATTGACAGAGGCCAGGACCATAGGTGTGATTCAGATGGTGTGGAAGTTCCTGATGAACACAAAGCTTTACTTGCAAAGGCAAAAGCAATGAAGGGTTCACATGAAACTGATGACATGTCTTTATGCAAGAAAAATATCGCTTCAGGGTATGATTCATCGGAAAACGTCAATAATGTTAATGCTTTGGATGTACCCTTTCACAGTGAGAAGAAAGAACATCCTTCTGATGTAGACATATTAGATTTGTCTTGCAAGAAGAATGCAGTGAAGAAATTGGAGGAGATTCAGCTTAACTCTTTACATTGTATAAGCAATGGGCCCCAGAAGAACTTGAAGGAAAAGAAGTCTAATAAATTGAAGTCTAAAGAGATGGCATCCAAGGAAGATAGTAGACATGGAAAAGTGCGGCATGCAGATGCCGTGTTGTCTTCTCTGGGGCACCTAAATTATGAACTAGGTGCTGACAACACGTTTGTTACTGGCAAAGAAAGTCTTTCAGAACAATTAGAAACTTTACCTGCCAAGCAAGTTTTGGACTTGGCTGAAGCCCCTGGAAGGGATGTAGCCTATCTGCAGTCTTCTACAGCTGTGAGCTCAAGCTCTTCGAAGATTTCAAGCTCCAGAAGAAACACAAACTCGCAAGAAGCAAATGACTCTGCAATTAAACCAGCCTCTTCATTGCCACTGAGAGATTTCAGCATTAAAATGATTTCCGGTAACAGAAAAGATGGAACAGTGGATGCTTCCTTGGGCAACACACACAACTTAGCAAGGTACCAAAACAGTGAAGTCATTGCATTAAATTATGGTCAGCAAGCTGGAAACTTTGAGGGGGATCAGGTTGCAGGTGAACCCAATTTTCATGGTTCTTTGCAAGGAATCTCGGATAGCAAAATCAAGGAAATACCTCAGTCAGCTGGTGCTCAAGTCTCCAATATCACTGGGTTTGGGAGGAGTTTGGATAATAGTCTGCCGAAGGCATCATGGAGAGAGGACCTTACTGTAAATGATACTGGTGTAGGTAGAGGAGACCATCAACTGTGTTCTGGTGAACAAAAGGACTTTAATATGGAGGTTCGTTTGCCACTACCTGATCAGCATTGTTTTGACAGGATTAACACTGAGTCTGGTCCTGTTCGACATGAAAGTAAGAACATTGAAGTTCACCAAGGTAGTGGAACTGCTCAGCGGCTGGGCATGTTATTTAAAAAAGAAAAATCTCACCTTAGAATCCTTAATCAAGATATTCAGAACCATGTTAATCAAGTTGTCGATTTTCCTTTGAAAGGAGGTAAACAAAAGGTCTGCCCTACTTCAGTAAAATCTGGTTCGTTGAAAATGAAAGCAAAGTTAGTGAGGTTCAATGTTGAAACTGGAGTGCGACATGGCAGTGTTAAGCAAGTGACATCAAGCACTTTGGACACAAGTCCAATGAGGAAGGATGGTAGTATGATTACATTTGCTCTCAAGGAAGCTAGAGATCTAAAGCATAAAGCAAATGATTTGAAGGTTGTTCACCTTCATTGCATGAAATTTTATATCATTATGATCTACCAATGTCCCATGATATGAACTTTTCCTTACAATTTCTCTTGGAAAAATCTCCCTGCAGAATAAAGGACAAGAACTTGAAAGTACAAGTCTGTACTTCGAGGCGGCTTTGAAGTTTCTGCATGTTGCGTTTCTTCTAGAAACTCCTAGTTTTGACATTTCAAGACAAGGTGGTGGAGGTCGGTCAATGAAGATGTACTCTGAAACTGCAAAATTATGCAAGTACGCTATATACACACTTTGTATTTATGATATTTAGTTCCTGTTACCTGATTGACTCATCCCATTGCGGTTGTGAGATGAAGAACATAGAGTAGAACAATATTATGGTAAAACTCATTATCTAAAAGTATTAAGGTAAAGCTACGAATATATATTAGCTTTCTTCTTGACACCATCCAACATTTGATGTGGATATGCTAAACTAATCTAATTGTTTTTTATATGAATGTAGGCACATAGTGATTACTCGTCACTCCAATCCATATTGAATTGAATTAAGTTTTTAATTGATAAGGAGTAGTTGAGATGTAGATTCCACAGAAATCGCTTCTAAGTTTGCTGCTATGGATACTTGCAGTCATGTTGTTCTAGGTGTGTTACATGCTAAATGAGGTTCTTTCACTTGCTAGTTTTTGTGCTTATGAATATGAACGGTGCAAAAAAATGGCTGCTGCTGCTTTAGCGTACAAGTGTGTAGAAGTTGCTTACCTCAAGGCTGCATACTACAAACACCGTACTGCTAGCAAAGATCAACAGGAACTTCAGGCAGCTGTACAGATAACCCGAGGTACTTGATGCACAATCAACTTTTGGCTCTTATTTGTACAATAGAGTTTCAAATTTTATAATTCAAGCTTCTGGAAACCTAATTTATTTCTCCGAATGTTTTGTATTCAATATCCTTCGTACAGGTTATCATGGTGTAACTGGAGAATCCTCATACCATTAATCTTATAAGTCCCCTAAACTTGGGTAGAATCATGAAAGTTCAACACAAAATCCAGCTACTGTGGCCAGGCACATGCCAGAAATAGTCCCCTATGTCCCAAAGAGAACGCAACTCTAGCCTAGGACTATTATGTGGGGTCCTGAACTATAGGTATGATATCCTAAAAGCAGTGTTATATAGGAGCATGACGGCAATGTAGTATAGAGTTTGTGGATACAATCATTTTTAGATAATGGAAACATAGTCCGACCTTGGCCTCAAACGAGGTTACAACCAATTATTACAATTCAGCATAATGCCTTGACCCATCATATGACCTCACCAAAGAACACCAACTACTAAATCCAAGCTACTACAAAGTTAAACGCAACGAAGACCCCATCCGAAATTGCGAAAAATTGTAGTAGCACTATCTCCACATTACGACATGAAGACTTTATTAATTCTTGGTCCTCCCTTCTAGGATGAAGCTGTGTCCAAAAGCGGCACCAATAAATTGCCCTGAAAGTGACCTACAAACATGATTTAGGAGACGATTTATTGAAAACCACATCATTCCTACTTAACCAAATAGCCCAACAAATTGCCGATGCAACGGTTAATAGTAAGTTGGTCTAACCAACGCATGGAGGGAATAAAAAGCATAGGGGTACATGTGTCATTTTAATTGTTCACTAATTTGTCCTCAAATGTGAAACATTCATTGAAACAGAAGTAGTTTATAAAGACCTGGTGTTACACTTCAGGTATTTTGGTTACACCTGATGTTGACACATGCCTTCCACCCCAAAAAAAACTTGACCTATAAGGGTAAGATAGCCCTTGGGCATTGTATTAATTTTTTCTCGAAAATGCTGGAGAGCTGCATTTCATTAGAATAAAGAAGAAAAACATTACATAGTCTCAAATAGACCTATGACCTTAACCTTGGACATTGTATTAAGAAGGTGACATTCTCACATAGGTTAAGAAAACCGCTGAACTCCTGCGCTACCCATACATAGCGGCACCGTAGCCCATGTGAGAACGATTGCGACCGGAGTCGGGCCTTAGGATTGTGCTCTAGCGTGGGACAGACGAGAGGATTTTTTTAACCCCAACCTGGAATTCGCTTGCTTCCACAAAGAGTCGAACTTAGGACCTGCGGAGTGCTACTCAGACCACCTAACCAACTTACTCAGCTGGAGGTCCTTTCGCAGGCCTTCCACTCTAACAATATTTTGAAATCTGGAAGAATTTTTATTTACATTGCATGTATTTAGTAGAACACATTTTTAATTGCTTCATTGCTCTTCTGTATGTTCTATGGTACATGTTACCAAACTTTGTCTTAATAATTTCATGACATTTTTGTGCCTTTGTGAACCTTTTCTATATTTGCATTTAATGTGTTGCTGTTATAGGTGAACCACCATCGCGTTCTGCCCTAGATATTGATAATTTAAATAGCCATGGATTATCAAATGCCTCCTCATTAAAGGGAGGCAATTCACATCATGTGCCAGGCAATCATTTTCCTCTAGCTATTCACAACCAAGCCCGGCTGTTGAGATTACTTGCCTATGTAAGTACCTTTTAAATTCCCCAATCAGCTGTTAACAAATTGATTTCACTTTTAGCTTGTCAGAACTTTCTATCCCTGAATGAGAAGCATTTTCGAAACTGTATTTCAATTTGTTGTTGCTAGTTTTTTTGAAACTTTCTAAGTGTAAAATGTCAAGGCCTATTTCTAGTAGGTAGAATTGATTGCAATCTAATACTATACGTTCATGTTAGAGGATGATTGATAGCAGGATCCGATGATTGATTGATAGCTGCACTACTGATTGGGAAGCGTTGTTCCCTAACCATCTCCTTCAAAGTGCTGCTTCAGAGGACTCAGATCACTGCCCACTGATTCTTGGGCTTAACAGTATGTGCTCTGGCAAGCGTCGATTTCATTTTGAATCCTTTTGGCCAAAATTGGAAGGGTTCCAATAGGTAGTTCTGGAAGCCTGGAATTCGGTTAATGAAAGAAGTTGCCCCTTCCTGACATTCGAACTGAAATTGAAATCAACTGCCAAGGCTCTGCAGAGATGGAGTGCTAAGAAGGTAGGCCATGTGTCCTCCCAGTTGGCACTTGCTAGAGAAATTCTTCATCAGCTGGAGATCGCCCAAGACTCTCGACTCCCTTCTCCTTTGGAGATATGGCTCTTGAGAGGTCTTAAAAAACACTCCTTAGCCCTTGCCTCCCTCAAACGCACTATTGCCCGCCTACGGTCCAGAATCAGTTGGATAAAGGAGGGCGATGCCAATTCTAAGCTTTTTCATATGCATGCAAGGCACAGGCAAAGGAAGAACTTTGTTGCCAAGATTGTGTCAGGGGTGAACACTTTCACTGATCACGGCGAGAAGGCCAGAGCGGTAGATGAGTTTTATTTCAAACTTTTGGGCTGCAAGGCGGACAGATCCTTGACTGTTGATTTGGATTATCTGGGTCTACCTTCTCATGACCTGTCTGATTTGGATGCGCAGATTGATGAAAATGAGGTTCTGGAATCCATAATGCAACTACCTTCTGATAAGGCTCCAGGGCCTGATGGATACACAGGTAGATTTTATAAAGTTTGTTGGCCAATTATCAAGAGGGATGTGATGGCTGTTATTGCTGCAATTTGGTGCAGAAAATTTCAGCAGTTTGGAAGACTTAACACTGCATTTGTTACTCTTATCCCTAAGAAGGAGGGGGCTGAGGAGGTAAAAGACTTTCGACCTATCAGTCTGGTACACATCATTGCTAAACTTGTCACCAAGTTGATGGCCAACAGATTGTCCCAACGACTGCATGATCTAATTTCTCTAAGGCAGAGCGCCTTTATTAAAGGCCGTTTCATCCAAGACAACTTCATGCTGGTCCAGCAGACTGCCAGATTGCTTCACCAGCAAGGCCAACCAAGGGTTCTTTTGAAGCTTGACATCACTAAAGCCTTCGATTCTGTATCTTGGCCTTTTCTGCTTGAAGTCCTCCAGCGATTGGGTTTCTGGCAGATTTGGAGGGATATCTTGAGTGGCCTTTTAGCAACTTCCTCCACACAAGTTTTACTCAATGGAGTTCCGGGGAACATCATCCCCCACAAGAGAGGGCTGAGGCAAGGGGATCCCCTCTCCCCTATGCTCTTTATTTTAGTGATGGACATCCTTGGATGCATTGTGGCTAAAGCTGATGAGGAGGGGCAGCTTCAGCCTCTCTCCTCCAAACCGCTGCACCACAAAATTTCGCTTTATGCTGATGACGCGGTTCTTTTTTTCCACCCAAGGGAGAGTGAAATCCATACTGTTCTAGGTATTCTGAATTTGTTTGGAGAAGCTTCGGGATTAAAAACTAATATTCAGAAAAGCAGTGTGTATCCAATTCGTTGTGGGCAGGACGAGCTGGTCATCCTCAATGATTGGCTTCCTTGTGAACTCTCGTCTTTCCCATGCAAATACCTTGGTTTGCCTTTGTCTTTAAAAAAGCTGCCCAAAAATCAGATGTAGCCCATTATTGACAAAGTGGCTGATCAACTTTCTGGGTGGAAAGTGGACCTCATGACAAGGGCAGGTAGAAGAGTGCAGGTTCAGTACGTGATGACTGGTATGCTTATATATCTAGTCATGGCAGTTGACATTCCCACAGGCTCGCTCAAAGCTATCGACAAGATCAGAAAAGGATTTCTCTGGCGTGGAAGGAAAGAGGTCAGAGGAGGACATTGTTTAGTGGCTTGGGGAAGAGTTTGTAGACCTCTTGAAATTGGTGGACTTGGGATTTCTAGTCTTAAAGAACTAGGATGGGCCTTAAGAATGAGATGGCTGTGGCTGCGCAAAACGGATCCGGATAAGCCTTGGTCCTCATTGCCCATGTAGATATCCAACAAAATAAAGGCCTTTTTCTACACTGCCCTGCTCACTGACATTGGAAACGGGTCTTCAACCTTATTTTGGCTGGATCGTTGGGTCCACGGAAAGAATATTGAAGACATTGCTCCTCGACTGCTTGCAGCGGTGCCAAAAAGGATTAGGAACAGCAGAACTGTGCTTGAGGCCTTGACAGACAGAAGATGGTTAACTGATATTAAAGGGGCCTTGACAGTAGGTGTCTTTGCCGATCTCCTAGATCTCTGGGATGAACTTCAAAGTGTCCAGCTTCATCCAGACAGGGAGGACAAGCATATTTTCAGGTTCGCTAATGATGGAATTTATTCAGCGAAAGCAGCTTATAATGGCCTCTTCATTGGGTCGACCATGGCTAAGTATTGGGAACTAATTTGGAAAACCTAGTCCCCTCCCAAATGTAAATTCTATTTTATGGCTTGCTGATCTTGGAAGATGCTGGACAGCAGATCGTCTGCAGAAGAGAGGTCTTAGCCATCCTGACAAATGTGTCCTGTGTGACCAAGAGCAAGAAACCATAGATCACATTTTGGTGGGGTGTGTTTTTGCTAGGAGTTTTTGGTTTCAGCTGCTGGGACAGGTCAACTTATCTGCCTTTACTCCTGTGGTGTGAGAAACTAAAATGATGGAGTGGTGGAGCAGAAGCAGTGAGCAGTTGCAGGGGATTGCTAAAAAGAGGTTCAATTCCTTGATTACCCTTGGGCTTTGGACTCTCTGGAACCACAGAAATGGATGTGTTTTTGATAGAGCTACGCCTAGCCTGGAGGGTGCTATTAGAAGAGCTGAAGAAGAAATTATTATTTGGAATTTTGCGGGGGCCAAACATCTTGCCCTTATTACAGCTCCCATTCCAGGTGTCATGTAGGGATCTAGGAGTGAGTTCAGTAGCTAACTTCATAAGGGAAGGATGTTGTTTGAGTCTAGATTGTGGGGGCAGGATGGCCTTGTTTGTTTTCTTTCTTCTCCTTTTTCTTTTTATTTTTATTTCTTTTTTTTTTTCTGTTGTGTTTGTAATTGGTCTAATTTTTAGACCCTTCTTCTTAATACAATGATACACAGCTCTCCTGCGTGTTCGAAAAAAATATATATATAGGGTAGAAACCCTTGGGGGCCAAGGCACCCAGGGCCGGCGCATCCATGCCTGTAAGCGCAACCTCTAGGGTTGACGAGGGACGACCATTTGTGAAGATATGGACAAACTGAAAAGTCATTGTGATGTGGGGAACATGGACATCACCGATGGCTACATGTTCTCGCACAAAGGAAGATCAATCTCAATATGCTTCGTGCGCTGATGATGAACTGGGTTGGCGGAGAGGTAAACAACACTGATGTTGTCACAATAGACAAGAGTACTCTTGATCAGGGAGCTATGCAGTTCATGCAGGAGTTGTCACAGCCAGCAAGCCTCAGCTACTCCATTTGCAACGACGCGATACTCTGCTTCTACGTTGGAGTTGGAAATAACATTTTGACGCTTGGATGACCAGGAAATCAGATTGTCGCCAATAAATATCGCATAACCAAAAGTGGAGCATCGCATGCCAACCCAATCTGTGTAGATAGTGAGGTGACCACAGGAGGAAGAACGTCGAAGGAGGCCTTCATCAGTAGTGCCTCGGAGGTATCGTAGAATATGTTTGAGTGCTGTCAAATGAGGCTCTCGAGGATCATGCATGTGGAGGCAGATCTGCTAAAGTGCATAAGCAATTTCAGGGCGAGGGAATGTGAGATATTGAAGAGCTCCAACCAAACTGCGAAAATCCAACAACTGAATATAATCCACTATTACTCTAACAGATAGAGCTCCCTTGATGTCTAAGATCCGTCTTCTATTTAGTAAGGGCTCCTAGACTATTCGTCGTCTTGCAATCTTCCTTGGAATGGTTTGAAATAATCTGGGAGCATTATCACTGACTCTTTGTCCCAAAAGGCCACTTATTTGTCCGAAACAAGGTGTTGGCCCCATTTCCCACCTCCGAGATTAGAACAATGGAGAAGAAAGGCCGAGGTTTATAAGGAACTTGAATAGGTAGGTTTGCCCAAGGACGCCCTGGATCAGTTTTATGCAGCCATAGCCATCTCATATGAAGTGCCCAACACAACTCATGCAGGCTGGAAATACCCAAACCTCCCAACTTAAGGGGCTGACACACTCTTCCCCAAGACAGAAGGCAGTGCCCCCCTTTACTTCTTTGTGTCTTCGCCATAGGAAGCCTTTTGGGATCTTATCAATGGCATCCAAGGCCCAAGAAGGAAAATCAATAGCCATAGCTAGGTAAATGATCATGCCTGTGAGGACGTGTTGCGCTTGAATTCTTTTACCTGCACTTGTCAATAAGTCAGCTCTTCGGGAGTTGTCCTGCAATTTTAGTCCACAATTGGTTGCACTTGGTCTTTAGTAAGTTTGTATAGAGACAAAGGAAGACCAAGATAGCGGCAAGGGAAAGTTGATATCTCACAGGGCAGCAGGTTTTGCACCACCATAATGTCCTCCTCTGAGCACTGAATAGGATATTCATTAGACTTATTTTCATTATTATTGAGATCCGAAGCTTCACCAAATAAGTGCAAAATATCCATTGTGATCGATATGTCGGCCGCAGAAGGGTGTAGGTGTAGGAAACGGGTGACGCCTAAGAGGGGGGGGGGGTGAATTAGGACTTCTAAAACTTTTTCTAAACTAGGCCACAATTAAATCCCTAGAGCAAAACCTATGCAAATAATCAAAACTAGAATGTGCAAACTAGGTTTTGTCTAAGTGTTGCTATCTCTACCGCAAAAGGCTAAGTTTCAATCTATACTAAATAAGTATGAATACAAGATTGAAACTTAAATGCTTAATATAAATGCGGAATGTAAAGAGCTAGGTAGAGAAGCAAACTCTCGTGGATGACGCCGGTATTTTTACCGAGGTATCCGGAACCGCGCAAGGTCCCGACTAATCCTCGTTGGTGCCCCTACGCAAAGGGAAGCCCACGCGAGGGCCAAGCACCACGGTCGAGTAACTCCGTAGAGAGCCACGGGCCTTCTCCACGCGCAAGTGGTGCTCCGCTTCCGGCTCCTCTCGGACGCTCCCCGCCGTCTCCACTATCGAGCTTCCGGCCGAAACGCCGCGGGCCTCGTTCCCTTCGGTACACGGTGGCGGCCATGACACAAACGCGGTTGTCACGGTCTCGCAAGACTCTCGCCCCACTCGGTACAATTACAACGGCTCACGCAAGAGCCGAGGGGTTGTGTGGTTTTACAAAACTCACTCAACTAACTAGGATTCACCTAGAGCAAGCGCTAAAGCGGTCTAACTAACCTAAGCACTTCGCAAAGCACCTACGCTAATCACCGAGTGATTCTATTAAGCACTTGGGTGTTTGAGCTCTTGGAAATATGCACTATGTGTATTGGTATGTTGCTTGGGCTCTCACACATGAGAATGGCCGGTTGGGGTGGTATTTATAGCCTCCAAGCCCCCAACTAGCCGTTGGACAGAAAGCAGCAGCTTTCTGTCGACGGGTGCACCGGACAGTCCGGTGCACACCGGACAGTGCACAGTAGATGTCCGGTGCACGCCACGTCAGCCGACCGTTGGCGCCTGTAGCAGTCGACCGTTGGATCCGACCGTTGGATTCGACCGTTGCCGTCTGCCCGTTGGCACACCGGACAATCCGGTGCACACCGGACAGTCCGGTGCTACAGCCAGAGAGCGCCTGTCTGCGGCCTCTCTGCGCAGACTGTCCGATTCCTCACCGGACAGTCCGGTGCACACCGGACACCGATGTCCGGTGCGCCACCAGGCGCTGGCTGACAGCCCTCGTCTTGGATTTCTTCGCTGATTTCTTCGGGCTTCTTTGTTCTTGAGTCTTGGACTCCTATGCATCTTTTTATGTCTTCTTTTGAGGTGTTGCATCCTCATTGCCTTGGTCCAATTCTCTTCGCATCCTGTGAACTATAAACACAAACACTAGAAAACTTATTAGTTCACTGATTGTGTTGTTCATCAAACACCAAAACTCAATTAGCCAAAAGGCCCGGGGTCCATTTTCCTTACAATCTCCCCCTTTTTGGTGATTGATGACAACACAACCAAAGCAAGCAAATAATACAAGTATTTGAGTGAAAATATGCAATCTACTTGCTAAGATGCATGATTTGTCCCCACAATGTGATATTATGGACTTAAGCCTCCCCCTAACTCCATAATTCACTTACTTCCTATTTTTGGACCAAATAACCAAAACCACTTGAAAAGCCATTTGTAGATATAAAATTTTAAATTGGTGGTGTTTGGTGTTTGATATAGTTTTCATTGCTTTGGTCCCTAAACTTCTCCCCCTTTGGCATCAACCACCGAAAAGGAAGACATTAAAAGCATGTAGGAAGTAAATAAAAGCTTGCCCTCATCAAGAATTGTATCAAATGATATCACTAGAAGGATATTAAATTAAACTATGTGAATGATACCACTTGAAGGAGTCCTCAAAAGATTACTCCCCCTAAATGAGTATTCTCTTTTAGAAAGAGTTTTTCTCCCCCTTTAGAGATGAAGAAATACCCCCCCTGACAGAGATCCTCTACTTAGGAAAAAGCATGTGAAAATTAGAGGTGCAAGACATGATTTGAAAAGACTAACTTCCATTATGCATAGGTAACAGAATATGAGTTAACTACTTATGCATTTTTGCAACATGGAAGCATATGATATGAAATATAGTCTGATCAAATATTGGAGAAGACATGTAAATGATACTCAAAAGATACCAATTGAAAGTCAATGGTGAGCTTGAGAGACATGAGAGTTCTTGGAGATTTTGCAGTGGAAGATTGTTGTCTTTCTCCGGGGACCTTATTTTCCTTACAATGAGACTATCACATGAAATAGACTTGAAAAGGTGTTAGTCTCAAAGTGTTAGATTATAGAGTAACCTCCCCCTAAAGGTGTGCATACAAGTTTTGAATACTTGTAGGAGACATGCACTTTGATTTGATATCAAGAGGGGCAAATTATCCATAATCCAAACTTTGGCACATATAAGTTAAATGATACACTTTGTAGAAATCAAAATTTTCAATTTATGCATCATTTACTATGGAGTGATATAGAAGCTATGTGCCGTGCTTAAATAAACATTTTAAGCCATGTAGGTTTGCTTAAGTGTATGAATTAAGAACAAGCAATCCTACCATATGATTTACCTAGTATGCATGATTTTAAACAAAAGTGCATGACAAATGTAATACTAGGCAAGAAAGGTAAACTAGATAAAAGATAAATAGATACGCATATCTAAGAACGAGAAATACAATAAAACTAGTTACCTTAGTCATGGGTGGGAAATTTGGGTCCCAAATTTTCACTAACCCACTTGGCAATAAGCTTGATCCAATATGATGTATCTCATGATATACATCCCAACTTTGCCAAGTCTCCAAGTTTCCCGTAGACCTTTGGTCCACTCATTTCCCTTTCGGGATCCAAACCTTCTTGGTGCTTTTCATGGTTGAAATTATCTCCTTTGGCACCCAGATGCGTTTGGCCCCCTTTCCTTTGTTGGCTTGCTTGTTGGCCTTGATTGCTATCACCTTTCCGTTCTTTTTCTTCTTGATCAAATATGGTGTAGCATCCTTTTTGTTCACCTTTTTGATGTAGGTGTTGGAGATTTTGCTTGATGGCTTTTGCTTGAGCTTTTGCCTTTGTTTATCCCCGGTCATCGCCTTGCATTGGAAAGACTTGTGGCCTTCCTTGTAGCATAGCCTACAAATCACAGTTTCTCCCTCCATAGGCTTGTTCACTCCCGCAGTGGTGTTATCCTGTGGAGGTTGGATTTGTTTGGCTTTGCCTTTCTTGTCATACAAAGCCTTGCCAAGGCGAGCCACTTCTTGCTTTAATTGTTCATTTTCCTTTGCAACCTCATCCGTGCATGTCTCTACAACAATATTCTCAACAACGACTTGGTTGCAGGGGTTAGAATCATTGATTAAATCAAAGCAGGAAGTAGAAGCATCTTTCTTAATTATTTCAGGTATTTCAACTAAAGATGCTGCTGGGGTGCTACCAATGTTTTCTAGCTTAGTAGTTAGCTCATTATTGTGTATGCTAAGAATTTTCATTTTCTCTAGCAAATTTTCAATAGCTTCTTGGGAGCTAGCTAACTTAGCCTTAAGTTTTTCATTCTTTTTAATAAGGCTATCATCGGTAGCAGTGGATGGAGCACTAGATTCTAATAGCTCAATTTTAGTTGATAGCTCACTATTTAAGTTTGCAAAAGTTTCAAATTTTTCTAGCAAACCTTTGTAATCATTTTGAGAGCTAACCAACTTATTTTTCAAAGTTTTAAGTTGAGCTTTTTGCTTAGTGCAAACATCCTGGAAAAATTTTACGGCTTCCGCAAGCTCTTCTAGAGAGGCATTTCCCTCGCCTTCATCGTCACTACTACTTTCATCACTAGAGGATGGAATGTTTTTGTTACCTCTTGCCATAAGGCATTTGTGTGATGACCGTGATGATCGTGACGAGGACCGGTGGCTGCGCGTCCTTGGAGGTTCATCTTCACTTGAAGAATCATCCCAAGTTCTAACACTTGTGAGCGCCTTGCCTTTGCTCCTCTCCTTTTTGGGTTTGGCCATATTTGGACAGTTGTCCCTGAAGTGGCCCTTCTCCCCACATGCGAAGCATCCTCTCTTCCTTTGCTTTTTCCTGTCAATGTTAAAGAGAAGATCCTCGACCTGCAGGGGCACACCCATTAGATTAATCTTGCGGATCATCCTCATTACCTTTCTGACGCGTCGGATTGTTTCTTCGTCCTCGGAGGATGATGTGCATGGTTGATTATCTTCATCATCATCACTTTCTTCTTCTTCTTCCTCTTCTTCACTTGAGGAACTTGGAGTAGAAGCCTTCTTTTTGCCCTTCCTTTCATCACATGCAAAAGCATATGGCCTTGAGGAAGTTGGCTCCTCTCCCCGACTCATTTTTCGCGACATCTCAAAGGCCGCGATTTTCCCAATCACGATGGTCGGGGTCATGTTGCTCAAGTCCTCCATGTTGTGAAGGATGGTGATGATGCTCCCATATTTTTGTTGTGGTAGCAGGGAGATAATCTTCCTTACAATGTCCGCATCACCTAGCTTATTGATGCCCATAGAGTTGAGCTCATTGATTATTAGATTCAAACGAGAATACATGTCTCTAACAAGCTCATCATCTTTCATGGCAAAAGAATTATACTCATTTAACACTAGGCAATGTTTTTGCTCACGGACATTGGATGTGCCGTCATGGAGCTCATGCAATTTTAGCCAAATCTCATTAGCAGTTTTAAAGGTGAATACTTGATTAAAAATATCCATGCTAAGAGATTCATACAAGCAATTTTTGGCTCTAGCATTTAAATGAATTTCTTTTTCCTCACTCGTGGTGGGTTTCTCGGGATTCTTGAGGGGTTTCATCCCGTCACGAGTGACTCTCCAAACACCTAGATCAACGGCCTTTAGGTAACAAGCCATTCTAGCACTATAATATGGGAAGTTAGTGCCGTCAAAGTGTGGTGGCCTATGGGTATCCATCCCTTCCTCTAAAAAGCGTCGGCTCTTTTAGCGGTGAAGCTAAAGCGTTTCAAATGAGCCAAACCGGGCTCCGATACCACTTGTAGGAAACGGGTGACGCCTAAGAGGGGGGGGGGGGGGTGAATTAGGACTTCTAAAACTTTTTCTAAACTAGGCCACAATTAAATCCCTAGAGCAAAACCTATGCAAATAATCAAAACTAGAATGTGCAAACTAGGTTTTGTCTAAGTGTTGCTATCTCTACCGCAAAAGGCTAAGTTTCAATCTATACTAAATAAGTATGAATACAAGATTGAAACTTAAATGCTTAATATAAATGCGGAATGTAAAGAGCTAGGTAGAGAAGCAAACTCTCGTGGATGACGCCGGTATTTTTACCGAGGTATCCGGAACCGCGCAAGGTCCCGACTAATCCTCGTTGGTGCCCCTACGCAAAGGGAAGCCCACGCGAGGGCCAAGCACCACGGTCGAGTAACTCCGTAGAGAGCCACGGGCCTTCTCCACGCGCAAGTGGTGCTCCGCTTCCGGCTCCTCTCGGACGCTCCCCGCCGTCTCCACTATCGAGCTTCCGGCCGAAACGCCGCGGGCCTCGTTCCCTTCGGTACACGGTGGCGGCCATGACACAAACGCGGTTGTCACGGTCTCGCAAGACTCTCGCCCCACTCGGTACAATTACAACGGCTCACGCAAGAGCCGAGGGGTTGTGTGGTTTTACAAAACTCACTCAACTAACTAGGATTCACCTAGAGCAAGCGCTAAAGCGGTCTAACTAACCTAAGCACTTCGCAAAGCACCTACGCTAATCACCGAGTGATTCTATTAAGCACTTGGGTGTTTGAGCTCTTGGAAATATGCACTATGTGTATTGGTATGTTGCTTGGGCTCTCACACATGAGAATGGCCGGTTGGGGTGGTATTTATAGCCTCCAAGCCCCCAACTAGCCGTTGGACAGAAAGCAGCAGCTTTCTGTCGACGGGTGCACCGGACAGTCCGGTGCACACCGGACAGTGCACAGTAGATGTCCGGTGCACGCCACGTCAGCCGACCGTTGGCGCCTGTAGCAGTCGACCGTTGGATCCGACCGTTGGATTCGACCGTTGCCGTCTGCCCGTTGGCACACCGGACAATCCGGTGCACACCGGACAGTCCGGTGCTACAGCCAGAGAGCGCCTGTCTGCGGCCTCTCTGCGCAGACTGTCCGATTCCTCACCGGACAGTCCGGTGCACACCGGACACCGATGTCCGGTGCGCCACCAGGCGCTGGCTGACAGCCCTCGTCTTGGATTTCTTCGCTGATTTCTTCGGGCTTCTTTGTTCTTGAGTCTTGGACTCCTATGCATCTTTTTATGTCTTCTTTTGAGGTGTTGCATCCTCATTGCCTTGGTCCAATTCTCTTCGCATCCTGTGAACTATAAACACAAACACTAGAAAACTTATTAGTTCACTGATTGTGTTGTTCATCAAACACCAAAACTCAATTAGCCAAAAGGCCCGGGGTCCATTTTCCTTACAGTAGGAACAGTGCCACATCATGTGCATACATGGAAATCTGATGGAGTCTAGTTGTTCTTGACAGATGCTGCAATAATCCTGCTTCTTCCACTTGTGAGAATAAGAGACCCAAGACATCCATAACAAGGATAAAAAGCATGGGAGAAAGGGGATCTCCCTGCTGAAGCGCTCTTTGATGCTTAATACAATTCCCTGGAAATCCATTAAGTAACACTTGGGTGGAAGATGAGGATAGCAGCCCACAAATAATATCCCTCCAAATTTGGCCAAAACCAAAATGTTTCATGACATCAATAAGGAAGGGCCAAAAAACTGAATCTGAACCAAAGGTTTTAGTGATATCTAACTTGAGAAGACTAGCTTTTTTGTTGATGAAGAAGCCTTGAGGCTTGCTGCACCATCATGAAGCTGTCTTGCATGAACCGACCCTTTATGAAAGCAACCAAGGGCAATGGCATAACAACTGAAGCGTTCAACTGAGATGGAGATGGCGACGTGATCTACGACGCCGTGGCACGTAGTTGTGAGTGCAGCTGGTATCCATGAGGGCGACGAGATGCTGGCCACCGACATCGACCAACACATGCATGGTGTCAGGCGTGCGAAGGCCGACCATGGCATGGAGGGAGACGACCGGCATGACGGCATCAGAATCGACCAATGCGATAGGTTTTGCCGAGTTGGTCACCTCCACGAAAAAGAGGTGGGCGTCGGGAGCAGATGACTCCTTTGGGTCGACCAAGTCGTCAGCGTTGGTCACCTCTAGGTAGAAGTGGCGCTGGCAGCGGTGCCCACGGGTGAACGACTCATCGCAGTTATAGCACAACCCCTGGCGACGTCGTTATGTCATCTCTGTCGGGGTGAAACGCTTGAAGGTAGGCGCCGAAGAAGTCGAAGCAACGAGCTCCATTGCAGCTGGCGTCATAGGTATTAAGTTGCATGCACCAACCAGTTCAACCCAAAAGCTTAAGCTAATAGGAGGTGGACAATTCACTTACATTATATTCTAACACTCCCCCTCACGTCGAACCTCTTTTGGGTCTCTGACGTGGAATATAGGAGCGAGCAACAATTATTTTATTTAATTGCACTAACTAGGATTCAAACTCGAGACCTCTGGCTCTGATACCATATTAATTGGCTTAGCTCGATACCCTCTAGGGGTCACGGTCGGTGTTTATATATTGCTGATATATGCGGTTACAGAGAAGAGAGAAAATAGGGATATACATGGATGGGATCGTAATCCGCAACTAACCCACCATGAATCACGGTAGAGAGACGCGGCTCTCTCTAATCTAGGAATAGACATAACAAACTGTGTTTTCATCTAATACCCCATCAATCTGGACGCCGTGGAAATAAGTTCAGATTGTTTCTGAAATGCTTGAATGCCGGAGTAGGAAGCGCCTTTGTCATGATGTCGGCCACTTGATCCTTCGACGATATGACACTAACCTCAAGCTGTTTCATGGCAACACGCTCTCGGACAAAATGATAATCAATCTCCACATGCTTTATACGACGATGAAAAACTGGTTTTGCCATGAGATATGTAGCGCCTATGTTATCACACCATTGGCTCGGTGGTCATGGAAGAGGAATGCCAATTTCGCGAAGAAGAACCTAAAGCCAGATGATCTCTGTTGTGGCATCGGCGACGGCTTTATATTCAGCTTCAGTGCTTGACCGGGACACTGTAGCTTGCTTGCGAGAACTCCAGGAAATAAGGTTGCCCCCAAGAAAGACGACGTAACCACCGGTACTACGTCGATCATCCAAATTACCATCCCAATCTGCATCTGAAAAGGCGCTAAGTAGCAATGATCCAGTCTTGATAAAACACAAGCCATAATCAATTGTGTCCCAGAGATAACGAAGAATGCGTTTAACTGCAGTCCAATGCACTGAATTAGGGGCAGCCATATATTGACAAACACGATATACCGAGAACGAAATATCTGGTCGAGTCAGCGATAGATACTATAGTGCTCCCACAACACTCTTATACCGAGTGGAGTCCTCTGGTAATAAAGGTTCTCCATCTGTTAGAGTAATCTTTTCAGCGGGAACCATCAGCACTAGCAGCAAGCATATTAGTCCGGGAAAGAAGATCATGAATGTACTTGTGCTGTGTTAAGGTGAAACCGTCGATATGATGATGTACTTCAATACCCAAAAAACAGCTCAAGGGTGATACCATATTAAGTTGTATGTACCAACCAGTTCAACTCAAAAGTTTAAGTTGATAGGAGGTGGACACTTCATTTATATTATATTCTAACAGTAGGAACCGAGGCCGGCATGCTCAGGGGCGCGTAGGTGGGCATGAAGGGTGACCATCTGTGGGCTGGGTGTGTTGCTCGTATGCTCGGGGCAGGGCCAGGGCTAGTTGTAGGTCAGTCGGACAGTAGAGCTCGACGTCGATGCAGAGGCAACCAGGAAGGCCGGCGATGAAAAGTTGCGTCTACTGGTGCGAGGGAGGAAGTGTAGTCACATGGCAAAGGAGCGCCAGGATGCCTTCCTAGTAGTCTTCGATCGTCGACCGAAACTGGAGACGGGCTGCCTCGCCCAAGTGGTTGCTTTGGAGGGGAGGTCCGAAGCGTTGCTGGCAAAGCTCCTTGAATTGAGGCCATATGATGGCGCCCTCATTCTGTTCCAGCATGTAGAACCACTGCTGGGCACTGCCGGTGAGGTGGAAGGAGGCCAGCTAGACTTTGTCAAGCTCCAAGGTGCGCTGACCACGAAAGAAGTGCTCACAACGGTTGAGCCAGCCGAGGGGTCCTCCTTGCCATCGTAAACGGGTAAGGGCAGCTGGCACAGGTGGCTGGTGAGCATCAAAGGAGGGGATGGGCAATGGTGAGTGCAGGAAGGCGATCTGGTGGATGAGAAGCGGAATGTGGGGGTGAGGGCGGAGGTGGGCGTCAGCAGTGGTGGTGGAAGGACAGCAGTAGTAGATGGTAATTGGGTGGCGGGTGGTGGAGCGATGGCGAGTGGAAGGACGGTGAAGAGCAAGAGCATGGGGGCAGGCGTTGTTGGGGCGGAGGTGGGTGGAATGCCCCTGACGCAGCCGGGGTAACGAACAAGGACGTGATGGCAGATTGGTCCTCCATGGCTGCGATTATGAGCTGCTTCATGTCTCCCGAATCGGTAGTGGCGTTGGTGGCAGTCGCAGGGTCACGGCGGCGGCGGTCGTGGCCTGCGGATCGACGTCATCTCCGATACGAGGTTGTTAGAACTTGTGTTGAATGGAAGAAGAAAAGTTTTGTTAGATTACGAGAACATGCCCTTGTTAGGTAGCTGCACTGGCTGTTGTTAGTATTTTGGTTGGTAACAAAATTGTGCGAGTCACAAAGGAACTGATCGCTGGCAATGCACTTGATGGCACCCGTTTTGATTATAATGGCTGTGTTTGAGCATAGCAATAGCAATAATGATATGAGTTAGAACTTAGTAGCATCTAAATTAAATGAAGTTGAGAATTTTGGAGTAGCTGCACATAATTTAAGTTTGACTGAAGAAGAATAAGCTCCCCCGCCCCCTGTTCTCATGCTATCATATGCCCGTACGGTTTGAGATACGTGGTAACCTGAAATTAAGTAGATTAGATTGTGTTTCTTAACCAGGGCCGGGCCCCATGCACGTGCGGCAAGTGCGACCGCACAGGGCCCAAAATTCTGAGGGGCCTAAAAAACTTCTTATCTCAATAATATGTATCAATAAGCAGACTAACATTACACCATCTAAGTTGAACTCAGTTAACAGCTAGACTGTTGCTCTTCAAATACATCTATTAATATGTATGTTTATTTATATGCTCTATTACAATATAATTTCGTAAAAACGGATAGATTTAATATAAATAGTTATAAGAGTTATCTAGTAAACCTTTTGAAATTTAGAATACATGAATTCTATTATAATGTAATTTTGATTATATTTTTTCTATAAAATAGGGTCTCTTTTAAAGTTCAGTACAGGGCCTCTAAATTTGTCGGCCCGCCCTCTTAACCATCAGTGGCAACTGTATATTACTGTAAGGCTGAATTGCATATATCAAACCCAGCTAGCATAATGCCACTTCAGTGCATCACCATTCGGTAATAGTGTCTGTATATATTGATATTTTTTCTTTTGAATTTTAGACAAATGATATGAACTTGGCATTCGATGCAACTCGAAAAGCAGAATCTGTGATTTCATCTGCTACTGGGTGTCCGGAAAGAGGTGTTGTTGGTGATGGCCTTGCTTCGGTAAAAACAGTCTTGGATCTTAACTTCAACAATGTGAATGAACTACTAAGGCTTGTTCGGGTTTCAATGGAATCAATAAGCAGCTGATGATGTGTTCAAAAATCGGAATTGCACAGAATGTCACACAGTGAACTGCTGATATTGAATTAACATGCAATCTGTGCTCCGTGATGCTGGTTGCAGCTATGTCAGTATATTTTTACAGTGCAAAACAAATTAATTTACTCAGACTGATGTACGATGAGATATGTGCTCCACATTTACCTTTTGTCATTCACTGTTTGCATACAGTTTGCAGCATCCACTTTTGGTTACTGCCTTACTGGCATTCAGTTCCTTACTGGAGGCAGCACAGGTAACATGAGTTTTGTATTCTGCTTGTGTGTGTTGGGGTGGAGGGTGAGGTACGGTGGTGATTCTTTTATAGGTTGCAGCTGTAGAGGAGGAGCATGATGTTGTGTTCGGAACATATGAACTTGATATCAAGCATTCCCTTTCCTAAATTGAAAATTATGTGAACCAAGGTTCTGGAATTCGGGAGCGGTACAGCTGCATCTTGTGGTAGTGTAAGCATGCATTGATGTGTGTTTGTTTCAATGGGTATGTTTCATCATAACAGAAGAAACTCTAAATATTCATTTTTTTATCCATTTTGTTTTCTTTGCCTGATGCTTTGTGGAATCTTGAACAGGTCAGAGGAGATCGCTTGCGATTACCTGCACTACCAAATATCAGTTTCCCCTCATGTAGTATTAGTATGTAGACTGGAGTTGAAGCAGGTATTTTTCAGCAACATTTTTTAGATCGTTATTCATTTGAGGAAAATGTGCATTGATACTATTTCAAATCCCAGTCGCTGCTTGAACTATTTTGTTGTCCCTGTGGCCTAACATGAACCAAAAACAACGCCATCTTAGCTATGAAGTCATTGCAGCAATTTGACAACTGGGTTTAAATTTTAAACCAGGAAACAAAATCGTTATAGGAAGAATTAAAGTGATGAGGTACAAGAACTAGGTAGAAGAATCCATACGAGCCTGGATACTGTGAAAAGAGTACAACCAGTAAGTGTAAATGTTGGATTAGATAGTGTGTTGAACTTCGTTATCTGTGCCCAGACTAAACAATGCCTTTATGCTTTTTATATGTTGCATGTACTCGGTTCACTAACATGTGCTTCATTGCCTAAAATACACAATTTATGAGCTACAGATTCTGTAGTAGTATAGTGATCTATGTGTTCTCGGGTAAGAGGACACAAAAATGTTTATAAATCCTTTCTGCACCCAATTCTGGAGAGCCTCCAGTACTGGTTATTGAGAACACTGGTATTGTTAAATGTGTTATTTTTTATGAAACTTATAACAAATGATGAATTGACACTCTTGTAGTCTTTTAAGGTTGCTGCATTGACTAAATACACAACATAAGTGCATCTGTAGTTGCACTAGAATTCTACTGATTATAGATATTGTATTCATGAAAGGAGGATCTGGTGTAGTCGTGAGAACTCTTTCTGGTACCATGTTCAAGTTTCTTTCTCGTACCATGCTTGCTTGGGTTTATTTATTTCTCGTACCATGCTTGCTTGGGTTTATTTCTTTCTCGTACCATGCTCAAGTTTCTTTCTCGTACCATGTTCAAGTGAGAGCATCAGACTTATGACCCTCAAGATATCTTTTGGACGGTAGGTTAGCCCGCTTGTCTATCGCAGCAGCAGAGCCATCACATACAAATTGTACGGACACCTGGGTCCTTTACCAAATAAGGCGGAGACATCTCTAATTGCATACTATCTCAGAGCGCTTAGCTGCACTCTTCTAACCAGGGCAACACAAGTTTATTTGTGTCATATGAAGAATTGATATAACAAATATTTATATTTTTAATAAAAATATAACCGTACCACGATACTATCAAATGGGTTGTACCTCGAGCCAGTCCGTCAAACACAGTCTATTTAGCCAGTACAAATTATTTTTTGTTGTACATATTGTAGCGACCTAATCTACTCGGATTAGATGAAAAGTCCAGGTACGAAGCTACATCTATTAAGGGGCTGTTTAGAGCACACCATTTTTTTTTAAAAAAAGCAGTTTCTAGAAATTGGTTTATGAAAAAAAAATGTTGAGTAAGATGTTTGGAACTTAGTTTCTAAGAAACCAGTTTTTAGTTTTTATATCTAATTACTAGCATATTCTTACTCTATTTTAAAAGGAGGTGGCAATAGATGTAGTTCCATGAAACAAAAAGGGCTTGATGTAATTAAACAAACAAAAGCTAGTTTTAGCTAGAGTAGAGTAGCTTCTTGATTTTTAAGAAACTGGGAAAATCCAGATTCTATAAACTTGACATAAATCAATATATTTGGAACCTCTCTAGTTTTTATAAACCAGATTCTTAAAAGTATGTGCTTTCAAACAGACCCTAAGGTTGTCTCCAGCAACGTTCTCTAAATTTCATCATCTAAAGGAATATGTTCTGTCTTTTACAGTATACTCTAAAAGATTCGAATCTCTATATTTTCATCATCTCTAGCAGCGTCCTCTAAACTTGATTCTCTATATCTAAAGTGGTACCATCTTTCATTATATATACTGCCGATCGTTTCAAAAAAACCATTGTTTATTTTCTATTCTTTTCGGCCATTTCGTCGAACATGTGCATGGCAGAGCTACTGTTGCCTCTCTCCCACCTTCGCGCACCTTCTCTCCAACTATACACAAGAAACCAAAGCCACATGAACACCATGGCCAGCACGGTGGCCTCTGCGCCGGTTGGGACGAGCCCTGCGATTGTGCACTCATCGGTGATCACACACTCATCGTCGTCGGCAACAAGTTGGTCCTCGTCGGCAGTGGTACGGTGCATGGGTGCGGGAGTGAACGGAGGAGGTGGCGTGCACGATTGAATAGTGTTTAGCGAGTGGTCGTATGTCCGGTAGATTTAGCGTCTCGAAGGCAGCTGCTAAATTTTAGCGTATGGTTTGGAGTCTCTTGCTGGAGGCGTAGAGAACGTCTCCATCCGCTAAATTTGGGATGGTTTACCGTCCCTTGTTGGAGACAGCCTAAGACCTAAGAACGTGATTGAGAGTACCTAGAGGGAGGGTGAATAGGTGATCCTAGAAAAATCAAAAACTAATAGCCACAAATTTAGTTGTTAAAGTTAGAACGACTAAGTAGCTTGAAACGAGCTCTTGTGAACACAGACAATCAAAAAGAAAGCAGACAAAAGACACACGATTTTTATCCCGTGGTTCGGCCAAGTAACACTTGCCTACTTCAACGTTGTGGCGTCCCAATGGACGAGGGTTGCACTCAACCCCTTTCAAGTGATCCAATGATCAACTTGAATACCACGACTTTTCTTCCTTATCTCTTTTTCCCGTTTGCGAGGAATTTCCACAAGTTGGAATCTCTCGCCCTTACACAAAGATCACAATGAAAGCACAAGAGTAAGGTTGGGGAGCAACACACACAAATCCGCAGCACACACACGCACACACGCCAAGACTTGAGCTCAAAATGAAGCACAAAGAGTTCACAACTAGAACGGAGCATAAATCACTAACACAATCGATCAGGTACGTGGAGACGGAGTGTGGAAGACTTAGAATGCTTAGTGAATGCTTGGGTGACTCCTCCATGCGCATAGGGGTCCCTTTTATAGCCCCAAGGCAGCTACGAGCCGTTGGAGGCCAATAAGGAAGGCTAAGATTGCCTTCTGTTGGGTGGCGCACCGGACAGTCAGGTGCGCCACCGGACAGTCACTGTAGCTGTCTGGTGCGCGATCTCCTTCCTTTTCTGGCGCATCCGACCGTTGGTCCTCGGGATCGGTTGGCGCACCGGACACTGTCCGGTGCACACCAGACAGTCCGGTGCCCCCCGCCGACCGTTGGTGCGAGCCACGCGTCGCGCGAAGATTGTGTTGCCGATCGTTGGCGCAGACGACCGTTGGCTCACCGGACAGTCCAGTGCACCACCAGACAGTCCGGTGAATTATAGCCGTACGCCGCCAAACTTCTCCCGAGAGCGGCCTGTTCACCGGAGTTCAGCCTGGCGCACCGGACACAGTCTGGTGCACCACCGGACAGTCTGGTGCACCATCAGACAGTCCGGTGTGCCAGACCGAGCAGGACTTCGGCTGTACCAAGCCAAGTCATTTGCATTTCTTTTCTTCTCTTCTTTTCTCTCTTTCTAGCACTTAGACAATATATGTTAGTACTCAAAACAATATACTAAGTCTAGAAACATACATTGTTACATGATTTGCACTTCTTGCTAGTTTGGCACATAATCAACTCACTTAATATGTGTTGGATACTTAATCACCAAAACATTATAGAAATGCCCCAAAGGCACATTTCCCTTTCAATCTCCCCCTTTTTGGTGATTTATGCCAACACATCAAAAAGCAACACAAATAAGTGCAACATCGATGCAAATAAGGACCAAATTGTTTTTGACTCTAATTTGGCATATTTGGATCATTCTTTGCCACCACTTGGTTTGTTTTTGCAAATCAAATTCATTTTCCTATCTCTAATTCAAACTCACTTGTTTGGGCATCAAGAGAGATAATCCAAGAGTGAAAATGATCAAGAGCCAAAAACTCCCCTTTTTCCCATAATCAATATTCTCCCCCATAAGAGACCAAATTTTGCAATTAGAGTATTTTGGCAAATCAAAAATTCTAACTCTAGTATTTTCAAAATTCTCAAGTGGTAGCTGATTCATTTGCTTTGGCCTTAATTTCTCCCCCTTTAGCATTAAGCACCAAAACGGGATCATTTTTGGCCCTTTTACCCCATTGCCTCACCAAAAAATATCAATTAAGAACAAAAGGCAATAAGAGCATACGAATGAACTTGGAATTAAGTACACTAATACCGGAGTGCAGTGGAAATCTTTGCATGGTCCAAGTTCACCTTTCCCTTTCAATGCACCTTTGATACTACATCAAGTAACTCAAACACAAGGATTAGTCTCAAAGGGTCAAGTTGTAGCACTTCTTCCCCTAAATATTGCATCACTCACACATGGACTTGTGAGGTCCGGGGATCCCTTGCACAACTTGAGCACCATAAATAAGCAACAAATTATATAAATGCACAAAGTAACATGATCAAAGGCATAGAACACATGTATGCTATAGATCAATCCAAGTTACGCGAATCTAAGACATTTAGCTCACTACGTAACCTACAAAACCTTTTCTCATCTAAAGGCTTGGTGAAGATATCAGGTAGCTAGTTCTCGGTGTTAATATGGTACACCTTGATATCTCCCTTTTGCTGGTGGTCTCTCAGGAAGTGATGCCGGATGTCTATGTGCTTAGTGCGACTGTGTTCAACAGGATTATCCGCCATGCGGATTGCACTCTCATTGTCACATAGGAGTGGGACTTTACTCAGATTGTAGCCAAAGTCCTAGAGGGTTTGCCTCATCTAAAGTAGTTGCGCGCAACACTGTCCTGCGGCAACATACTCGGCTTCAGCGGTGGATAGGGCAACATATGTTTGTTTCTTTGAGCTCCCGACACCAGGGACCTTTCTAGAAATTGGCACATCCCCGATGTGCTCTTCCTATCAACCTTGCACCTGGCATAATCGGAGTCTGAATATCTAATCAAGTCAAAGGTAGACCCCTTTGGATTCCAGATCCCGAAGCAAGGCGTAACAACTAAATATCTAAGAATTTGCTTAACGGCCACAAGGTGACATTCCTTGGGGTTGGATTAAAATCTAGCACACATACATACACTAAGCATAATGTCCGGTCTACTAGCACATAAATAAAGTAAGGAACCTGAAAGGGAATTAGGCTTACACCTATTTTTGAATTGATTTTGGTGGTTGAATTGCCCAACACAAATAATTGGACTAACTAGTTTGCTCTAGTTTATAAGTTCTACAGGTGCCAAAGGTTCACAATAAGTCAATAAAAAGACCAAAAAAAGGGTTCAAGAAGAAAGGAGCAAAGGAAACCGAAGTGCTCCCTGGTCTGGCGCACCGGAATGTCCGGTGTGCCACCGGACAGTGTCCGGTGCACCAGGGAAGATCGACTTCAAACTCTTCACCTTTGGGTTTTCCAGGCGCACCTCCGCTATAATTCACCGGACTGTCCGGTGTGCCACCGGACTGTCCGGTGCGCCAGCGGAGCAACGGCTATCTGCGCGCAACGGTCGACTCTGCAAAGTGTACAATGGATTTCAGATGTCAGAGCAGCAAGTCAGAGGGGCACCAGACTGTCCGGTGCGACACTGGACTGTCCGGTGCCACATGAGGACAAAGCCTCCAACGGTCGGCCAGCTCCAATCCTGACGAACAGGCTGACGTGGCGGCTCACCGGACACTGTCCGGTGGCGCACCGGACTGTCCGGTGCGCCCATCGCTAGCAAGCTTCTCCAACGGCCATATTGTGTTTGGTGGCTATAAATACCACCCCAACCGGCCACTTCAAGGTGTGGGAGTCCAAGCAACATTCCAAGTCATCTAGTTGACATACTCAAGCCCTCCCAACCACATATATTCATTGATCCATCCTATACACAAGATTTAGACCACTACAACCCACACAAGTGCCACAAAAGAGAGAGCAATCAATTGAGAGCTACTCAATTGAGTTTAGCCCTAGTGCCTTGTGAGATTCATTGAGAGATAGTGTGTGCTACATCTTTGTGTTCATTTGTGCGTGGAGGTTTGACTCCCATTGAACTTCCTCCAAAGTTTTGGAGGCTTGTAAAAGCTAGCAAGAGACACCAAAGAGTGTGGTGGTCCTTGCGGGATCAAGAGTGATCCTTGAGAAGAAGAAGAGCTCGCCGATCCTTGTGTGATCGGTGGAGAGAGGGAAAGGGTTGAAAAAGACCCGTCCTTAGTGGACTCCTCAACGGGGACTAGGCCTTCGAGGGCCGAACCTCGGTAAAACAAATCACCCGTGTCATTTGTGTTTATTGCTTGTGATTTGTTTGCTTTCCCTTACTCTAAGTTTTCTTGTGCTATTATTTGGTGTTGCTTCAAGTTAAATTCTCATTTAGTGAAGCAACACTTCGCAAGAAACAACTTGACTTATTGCTCTTCTCATTTAAGCCCTCTTGCTTTGTTATCATAGACTTATTAGTTGTATTGTCTTATCAATTCCACATTCTTTGAAAGCAATACTCTTTTCAAGCAAGGACTTAGTTTTTATACTCCGATATTGTATATCTTGTTCTAACCACTAATCAAGGGATCTAGTTGGGGGATAAAGTTTTAATTTTCAGGTTTCGCCTATTCACCCCCCTCTAAGTGACTTTCAGAACCTATCATAGACCGGTATGCCTTTTGATCAACGGACTTACCTTCTTTGTTGAGGTCGACATGCCCGTCGGTTCCCATCGGTGTCTTCGTGGGCTTGGCGTCCTTCATCCCAAACCTCTTGAGAAGATCTTGAGTGTACTTCGTTTGGGAGAGGAAGGTGCCGTCCTTGAGTTGTCTTACTTGGAACCCAAGAAAGTATGTCAACTCGCCCATCATCGACATCTCAAATTTTTGTGTCATCACCCTGCTAAACCCCTCACAAGACTTTTGATTAGTAGAACCAAATATTATGTCATCGACATAAATTTGGCACACAAAAAGATCACCGTCACAAGTCTTAGTGAAAAGAGTGGGATCGACTTTCCCAACCTTGAAAGCATTAACAATTAAGAAATCTCTAAGGCATTCATACCATGCTCTTGGGGCTTGCTTAAGTCCATAGAGCGCCTTAGAGAGCTTAAAAACATGGTCGGGATACCTGTCATCCTCAAAGCCAGGGGGTTGTTCCACGTATACCTCCTCCTTGATTGGCCCATTAAGGAAAGCGCTCTTCACATCCATTTGAAACAACCTGAAAGAGTGGTAAGCGGCATAGGCTAACAATATTCGAATAGACTCTAGCCTAGCCACAGGAGCAAAAGTCTCCTCGAAATCCAAACCTGCGACTTGGGCATAACCTTTTGCCACAAGTCGAGCCTTGTTTCTTGTCACCACCCCGTGCTCGTCTTGCTTATTGCGGAACACCCACTTGGTCCTCACAACGTTTTGCTTTGGACGTGGCACCAGGCTCCAAACTTCGTTCCTCTTGAAGTTGTTGAGCTCTTCCTGCATGGCCAACACCCAGTCCGGATCCTGCAAGGCCTCTTCTACCCTGAAAGACTCAATAGAAGAGACAAACGAGTAATGCTCACAAAAATTAGCTAGACGTGAGCGAGTTGTTACTCCCTTGCTTATGTCACCCAGTATCTGATCGACAGGGTGATGTCGCTGGATCGTTGCTCGGACTTGAGTTGGAGGGGCCCATGGTGCTTCTTCCTCCATAGCTGGTTCTTTTTGTGCCCCCCTTGATCACGCGCCTCTTCTTGAGGAACCTATTCATCATCTTGAGTTGGGGGATGCACCATCGTTGAGGAAGAAGGTTGATCTTGCTCTTGTTGTTCCTGTGGTCGCACATCTCCAATCGCCATGGTGCGTATTGCAGCCGTCGGAACATCACCTTCATCTATATCATCAAGATCAACTTGCTCTCTTGGAGAGCCATTAGTCTCATCAAATACAACGTCGCTAGAGACTTCAACCAAACCCGATGATTTGTTGAAGACTCTATATGCCCTTGCATTCGAGTCATACCCTAGTAAAAACCCTTCTACTGCCTTGGGAGCTAATTTAGGATTTCTACCTTTCTTCACTAGAATGTAACATTTGCTCCCAAATACACGAAAGTATGAGACGTTGGGTTTGTTACCGGTAAGAAGTTCATACGAGGTCTTCTTGAGGAGGCGATGAAGGTAGACCCGGTTTATGGCGTGGCAAGCTGTGTTCACAGCTTCCGACCAAAACCGCTCAGGCGTCTTGAACTCTCCAAGCATTGTCCTCGCCATGTCGATGAGCGTCCTGTTCTGCCTCTCTACCACACCATTTTGCTGTGGTGTGTAGGGAGCAGAGAACTCGTGCTTGATGTCTTCCTCCTCAAGATACTCCTCCACTTGTAGATTCTTGAACTCGGACCTGTTGTCGCTTCTTATCTTTTTCACCTTGAGCTCAAATTCGTTTTGAGCCCGCCTTAGAAAGCGCTTGAGGGTCCCTTGGGTTTCTGATTTATCCTGCAAAAAGAACACCCAAGTGAAGCGGGAAAAATCATCAACAATTACTAGACCATACTTACTTCCCCCGATGCTAAGGTAGGCGACGGGTCCGAAGAGGTCCATAAGTAGTAGCTCCAGTGGTCTTGATGTTGTCATCACATTCTTGTTGTGATGAGTGCTTCCCACCTGTTTCCCTGCCTGACAAGCTGCACAAGGTCTATCTTTTTCGAAGCAGACATTTGTTAGTCCTAACACATGTTCTCCCTTTAGAAGTTCATGAAGGTTCTTCATTCCAACATGTGCTAGACGGCGATGCCACAGCCAGCCCATGCTAGTCTTAGCTATTAAGCATGCATCTAGATCGGTCTCCTGTTTCGAAAAATCAACTAAGTAGAGTTTGCCGTCTAATACACCCTTAAAAGCTAATGAACCATCACTCCTTCTAAAGACAGAAACATCAACATTTGTAAACAAACAATTGTAGCCCATGTGGCACAATTGACTTACAGACAAAAGGTTATATCCAAGCGACTCTACTAGAAATACGTTTGAAATGGAGTGCTCATTGGTGATGGCTATCTTGCCTAAGCCTTTGACCTTGCCCTGGTTCTCATCTCCAAAGATGATCGTATCCTAGGAATCCTTGTTCTTGACGTAGGAGGTGAACATCTTCTTCTCCCCCGTCATGTAGTTTGTGCATCCGCTGTCGATAATCCAGCTGAGCCCCCGGATGTATAAACCTGCAAGGCAATTTACACTTGGGTTTTAGGTACCCAACTCGTGTTGGGTCCTACATGGTTAGTCACGATAGCCTTTGGGACCCAAATACAAGTCTTCTCTCCCTTGCATTTGGATCCCAACTTTCTAGCAACTACTTTTTCATTCTTACATAAAAGAGCAAATGAAGTATTGCAAGCATGGTAAATAGTAGAAGGTTTATTGCACATTCTCCTAGGCACATGAGGTACAACATTACTTCTCCTAGGCCTACTTCTACCATGCACAAAAGTAGAGCTAGAGGCAAACATAGCATGTGAATTATTATAATCAACATAACTCCTATTATAATGAGCATTCCTATAAAATTTTCTATCATAAATGAAAGCATGATTCCTTTGAATGCTACTAGCCATAGGGGCCTTCCCTTTCTCCTTGGCGAGAATGGGAGCCTTTTGGCTTGTTAAGTTCTTGGCTTCCTTTCAAAAACCAAGCCCATCCTTAATTGAGGGGTGTCTACCAATTGTGTAGGCATCCCTAGCAAACTTTAATTTATCAAAATCAATCTTGCAAGTCTTAAGTTGAGCATTAAGACTTGCCACCTCATCATTTAATTTAGAAATGGACGCAAGATGATCATCACAAGCATCAATATCAAAATCTTTGCATCTATTGCAAATAGCTACATGTTCTACACAAGATCTAGTAGTATTAGCTTCCTCTAGCTTAGCATTTAAATCATCATTCAAAATCTTTAAACTAGATATTGATTCATGGCACACAGACAATTCAGAGGATAACATTTCATTTCTCTTAATTTCTAGAGCAAGAGATTTTTGAACGCTAATAAATTTATCATGCTCTTCATACAAAATATCCTCTTGCTTTTCTAAGAGTCTATCCTTTTCATTTAAAGCATCAATTAATTCATTGATTTTATCTACTTTAGCTCTATCCAAACCCTTAAATAAATCAGTATAATCTACTTCATCATCACTAGAATCATCATCGCTAGAAGTAGTGTACTTAGGGGTATCTCGAACACTTACCTTCTTCTCCTTGGCCATGAGGCAAGTGTGGCGTTTGTTGGGGAAGAGAGAAGACTTGTTGAAGGCCGAGGCTGTCAGTCCTTCATCGTCGGAGTCGGATGAAGAGCAGTCCGAGTCCCATTCTTTCCCAAGGTGCGCCTCGCCCTTTGCCTTCCTATAGCTCTTTTTCTTCTCCTTCTTCCTGCTCTTTTCTTGTTCCTGGTCATTAGCATTATCGGGACAATTTGCTATAAAGTGACCAGTCTTACCGCATTTGAAGCAGAAGCGCTTCCCCTTTGCTTTATTCTTGTTGGGATGCTCCTTGCGTCCTTTTAGAGCGGTCTTGAAGCGTTTAATGATTAGGGCCATCTCTTCTTCGTTTAGCCCGGCAGCTTCAACTTGTGCCACCTTGCTTGGTAGCGCCTCCCTGCTGCTTGTTGCTTTGAGGGCAACGGTTTGAGGCTCGTGGACGGGTAGTGGACCGTTTAGAGCATCGTCCACATATCGGGCCTCCTTCACCATCATGCGCCCGCTCACAATCTTCCCAAGAATCTCCTCGGGCGTCATCTTGGTGTACCTGGGATTCTCACGAATAAGGTTAACAAGATGGGGGTCAATTACCGTGAATGACCTTAGCATAAGTCGGACGATGTCGTGGTCCGTCCATCTTGTGCTTCCATATCTTCTAATCTTGTTGACCAGTGTCTTGAGCTTGTTGTATGTTTGTGTTGGCTCCTCTCCCCTGATCATCGTGAACCTTCCCAGCTCGCCTTCCACCAACTCCATTTTGGTGATCATGGTCGCGTCGTTCCCCTCATGTGATATCTTGAGGGTGTCCCGTATTAGCTTGACGTTGTCCAAACCGCTCACCTTTTTGTATTCATCCCTGCACAAAGATGCTAGCAAAACAGTGGTAGCTTGTGCATTCTTATGAATTTGCTCATTGATAAACACAGGGTTATCAGTACTGTCGAAATGCATTCCATTTTCAACTATCTCCCAAATACTAGGATGGAGAGAAAATAAGTGACTACACATTTTGTGACTCCAAAAAGAGTAGTCCTCTCCATCAAAGTGTGGAGGTTTACCAAGAGGAATTGAAAGCAAATGAGCATTGGAATTAAAAGGAATACGAGAATAATCAAATGAAAAGTTTTGATTAACCGGTTTCTTCTTAGACGAGTCATCGTCGTCGTCTCTTGGTGAAGAAGAGGAGGCGTCGCTGTCACAGTAAATGATCTTCTTGATCCGCCTCTTCTTCTTCCCGTCCCTCTTCTTGTGACTCGATCCTGAGTCAGTGGGCTTGTCGTCCCTTGGTTCGTTGAAGAGGGACTCCTCCTTGTCGTTGACCACCATCCCCTTTCCCTTAGGATCCATCTCTTCGGGCGATTAGTCCCTTACGTGAAGAGAACGACTCTGATACCAATTGAGAGTACCTAGAGGGGGGTGAATAGGTGATCCTATAAAAATCAAAAAATAATAGCCACAAAACTTAGTTGTTAAAGTTAGAGCGGCTAAGTAGCTTGAAACGAGCTCTTGTGAACACAGACAATCAAAAAGAAAGCACACAAGAGACACACGATTTTTATCCCGTGGTTCGGCCAAGTAACACTTGCCTACTTCCACGTTGTGGCGTCCCAATAGACGAGGGTTGCACTCATCCCCTTTCAAGTGATCCAATGATCAACTTGAATACCACGACTTTTCTTCCTTATCTCTTTTTCCCGTTTGCGAGGAATCTCCACAAGTTGGAGTCTCTCGCCCTTACACAAAGATCACAATGAAAGCACAAGAGTAAGGTTGGGGAGCAACCACACAAATCCGCAGCACATACACGCACACACGCCAAGACTTGAGCTCAAAATGAAGCACAAAGAGTTCACAACTAGAACGGAGCTCAAATCACTAACACAATCAATCAGGTGCGTGGAGACAGAGTGTGGAAGACTTAGAATGCTTAGTGAATGCTTGGGTGACTCCTCCATGCGCCTAGGGGTCCCTTTTGTAGCCCCAAGGCAGCTATGAGTCGTTGGAGGCCAACAAGGAAGGCTAAGATTGCCTTCTGTCGGGTGGCGCACCGGACAGTCCAGTGCGCCACCGGATAGTCACTGTAGCTGTCTGGTGCGCGATTTCCTTCCTTTTCTGGCGCATCCGACCATTGGTTCTTGGGATCGGTTGGCGCACCGGACACTGTCCGGTGCACACCGGATAGTCCGGTGCCCCCCGCCGACCGTTGGTGCGAGCCACGCGTCGCGCGAAGATTGCGTTGCCGACCGTTGGCGCAGACGACCGTTGGCTCACCGGACAGTTCGGTGCACCACCGGACAGTCTGTTGAATTATAGCCGTACGCCGTCAAACTTCTCCCGAGAGTGGCCTGTTCACCGGAGTTTAGCCTAGCGCACCGGACACTGTCTGATGCACCACCGGACAGTCCGGTGTGCCAGACCGAGCAGGACTTCGGCTGTACCAAGCCAAGTCATTTGCATTTCTTTTCTTCTCTTCTTTTCTCTGTTTCTAGCACTTAGACAATATATGTTAGTACTCAAAACAATGTACTAAGTCTAGAAACATATCTTGTTACATGATTTGCACTTCTTGCTAGTTTGGCACATAATCAACTCACTTAATATGTGTTGGATACTTAATCACCAAAACATTATAGAAATGGCCCAAAGGCACATTTCCCTTTCAGTGATCGATATGGGTCGTTTTAGCCTGGTAGCGTCGCTTCTACTTGTTGTCGCCCTTGCCATCCTGCTTCCATCTGTTGGAGAATATAAATGAATTACTCACATCTTATGAACTTAAACTTTATGTTGAACTAATTGATAGATGCATGTTGGGGGCCTTCGTCCTCCGAAGGTCCTCAAAAACATGATTTGACAATGTTTTTCAAGTGGATTATATGAACAGGTATCTTCGGACTCAGAATTATGAACATGGAATACGGTCAGGACGAAGCTTAAGCCAGACGAAGGGGGATTGAGATGGAGGACGGGCTGATTACTAAGATGAACGAAGGACGGTGCACAGCCGAAGCTGTTCGCAGGAAAGCTTCGTCGCGATAGCAGAAAGGGGAACCGACTTAAAGATGAAAAGACTACTTAGGTCTTGACAGATTCCCATAAGTCATTAGCAAATGTAATGGACATGAATGTAATTTTACATGGGCTGCGTCCCACGTCTATAAATAGATGAACAGTACTCCCGTACTGTTCACGCTGACTTGGCATTTGCTTTTGCGTCATCCTTGTACTTTTGTCTTCCTGCAATCCGAAGGTACACTTGTAATTTGAAGTCATTTCTATTGTTATATGATAATAAAATAGAAATGACATTGTGATAAAACCTAAATACTTATATTACTTTTTATGTTGCGTGTATGCCCTTCGTCATAGCTTATTGCGTTTACGAAGATATATTGTTTGTGACCTTCGTCCGGAACACATTATATCCCGAAGGGAAATAATGTTTCAAAGGACGAAGGACCTTATCATTTAACACTTTCTATGTTGCCTTGTTCTTAATCCGAAGCATTTGAGAACAAGTCACCAACATTGGCGCCCACCTCCGGTGAACTCACTTTCACTTTGAGTTTTTTGAACACCTTCGGAAGCCGTAGACCCTCGTTATGGCGCCGAAGAAAGCTTCAGCGACTGGGGCTGCAGCTCTGCAACCACTGGACCCCAACCAGGAGACTGTCTCTCTTCGGGAGGCCCGAAGCCAGAAGAGGAAGGCCGTCAGCCCGACGCTTCAGGAGGATGAGCTAGACCAAGAGATCAGGGATATGGAGATGCTTCATCAACAGGTACAAAGGAAGAAGGAAAAGATGGCCAGGCTAGCTGAGCTGCAAAGACAGATAGACGAAGCTTCCGAAGAAGTTCGCCATCTTACTCACGATGAGCAGAACAGAAGGCCTCAACAAAAAGACCTTCATCAGGAGGGCTTCTTCAACGAAGATGACTGGTATGACAATTTCCATCATGGAAATTTTGTTTTCGATGATGCTTCTCCCCTGTCCGCTGAGCTGCAGGCTACACCTTGGCCTCCGACCTACAAGCCACCCCAGCTTCCCATGTTCGATGGCCATTCAGACCCGAAGCAGTTTTTGATGAGCTACGAAGCAACAGTGTCTTCGTATGGTGGCAATGCGGCAGTCATGGCAAAGTCTTTTGTTATGGCCGTCAGGAATGTTGCTCAGACCTGGTATTCCTCTCTTCGACCAGGAACGATCACTTCATGGCAAAAGCTTCGAGTTTGAATTCTGGTTAGCGCCATTACTCTCTTTTTCCAACTTTGGTTGGGTTAGTGGAGCTTCACTATCTATGCCAGTTCATTATGTAATTTCTAGCATCTGGCCAAAAGAACAATGTACTAGGAAAACAGATCTTAAACTTAGCCGATTCATGCAAAATAATCCAAAATCAGATTTGCTCAAACCAAATAGTGGCATAGCTCCTTGAACTTGGCATATTGTATCTGAAAGTCGCCTAGAGGGGGGTGAATAGGCGGAATCTGAAAATTATAATCTTAAGCACACACTATAAGCCGGGGTTAGCGTTAGAATTAAAATCGAGTCCGAAAGAGAGGGCGAAAAACAAATCACAAGCAAATGAAGAGTGACACGATGATTTTTTTTACCGAGGTTCGGTTCTTGCAAACCTACTCCCCATTGAGGTGGTCACAAAGACCGGGTCTCTTTCAACCCTTTCCCTCTCTCAAACGGTCACCTAGACCGAGTGAGCTTCTCTTCTCAATCAATTTGGACACTTAGTCCCCACAAGGACCACCACACAATTGGTGTCCCTTGCCTTGATTATAAATGACTTGGGAACAAGAAATGGGGAAGAAGAGAAGCGATCCAAGCGCAAGAACTCAAATGAACACAAATATCTCTCTCTCACTAGTCACTAATTGTTTGGAGTGATCTTTGGACTTGAGAGAGGATTTGATCTCTTGTATTGATTCCAGAGCTCTTGTATTGAATGCAATGGCTGAAAACTTGGATGCCTTGAAGTGTGGTGGTTGGGGGGTATTTATAGTCCTAACCACCAAAGTGGTCGTTGGGGAACTCTGCTGTCGACGGGCGCACCGGACAGTCCGGTGCGCCAGCTACGTCACCCAACCGTTTGGGTTCGACCGGTGGAGCTTCTGACAACTGGGCCACCGGACAGTCACTGTTCACTGTCCGGTGCGCCTTCTGGCGCCTGCTCTGACTCTGCGCGCACAGTTCGCACTGTTCACTTTTGCAGACGACCATTGGCGCGCTAGCCGTTGCTCCCGCTGTCACACCGGACAGTCCGGTGAATTATAGCGGAGAGCAATTTCCAGAAACCCGAAGCTGAGGAGTTCAGAGTGATTCTCCCTGGTGCATCGGACACTGTCCGGTGGCGCACCGGGCAGTCTAGTGCGCCAGACCAGGACAGCCTTCGGTTTTCTTTGCTCCTTTGTTTTGAACCCTTTATTTTAACTTTATATTGGTTTGTTGTGAACCTTTGGCACTTGTAGAACATATAATCTAGAGTAAACTAGTTAGTCCAATTATTTGTGTTGGGCAATTCAACCACCAAAATCATTTAGGAAAAGGTTTGACCCTATTTCCCTTTCAATCTCCCCCTTTTTGGTGATTGATACCAACACAAACCAAAGCAAATATATAAGTGCAGAATTGAACTAGTTTTGCATAGGGTAAGTGCAAAGGTTGCTTGGAGTGAAACTAATAATTATTTCTACTAGATATGCATGGATTGTTTTCTTCTTATTTAAAATTTTGGACCACGCTTGCACCACTTGTTTTGTTTTTGCAAATTTTTGGAAATTCTTTTTAAAATCCTTTTGCAAATAGTCAAAGGTATATGAATGAGATTTAAGAAAGCATTTTCAAGATTTGAAATTTTCTCCCCCTATTTCAAATGCTTTTCCTTTGACTAAACAAAAACTCCCCTCAATGAAATTCTCCTCTTAGTGTTCAAGAGGGTTTTACCAATTGAGATAGAATTTTCAAATATACCAATTTAAAAACATTTAAAAGTTAAACTTAGATCGAAAAATTTTGAAATTGGCGTGGTGGTGCGGTTCTTTTGCTTTGGGCTAATACTTTCTTCCATTTTGGCATGAATCTCTTTGCCGTTTATTTTTCGGCTTCACCGTTTATTTTTCGGTGTAAGTTCTGCATCCCCTTAGGAACGTCTTTTGAACTTCTTCGCCTTCTATTTCGGCGGTATTTTTCGCGTTGACTTTTTGCGCCTCGCCTTATATTTCGGTGGTATTTTTTCGCGTTGACTTTTCGCGCTTCGCCTTATATTTTGGTGGTATTTGGCTCTGCATTCCCTTAGGAACGACTTTTGAGCAAAAAACTTACACTGCGCTCCTTGGGAACGACTTTTTGAGCTTCGGCATTTTTGGAGCTTCGTAAATCTGTGAAGAAGATATATTTCATTTTAATAGAAGCGAAACTATTACAAAGAATTAAAACTAGATTTGCATTACTTGTCCCTTATTAAAAAACAAACTGGCATAGAATAAAAAAGTGTTTCAGAAAGTAGGATATCTCTCAATAGATGTGCTTTGACTTCGGCACAGTACTGTTGACTGTGCGAGCTTCGGATTCCTCCCTGAAATCCCGCTGTTGTTGGGTGTGTTGGTGCCCTTCTAGCTGCTGACCCCGTGAATAGGTAGGTTGTAGTGGTGGCGGAGGTGGAAGCTGTGGCCAAGAAACATGTGGCTGACTGGCCGAAGCAACAAAAACTGCAGAATGATTACCCACATATTCTGGTATGTAGGCTGAGTGGCACGAAGCAATGTGCAAGACCTGCTTCGGTTGACTCTGCCGAGCTTCGGCTTCTGCAATCTCCTTCTGCTTTTGGATGGTAATTTGGCACATTCTTGTAGTATGGCCCTTGTCTTCACACAAAATAAGCAGTAGATCTTCCTGGGCTGGTCCCCATATCTTCCTCCGAAGCCCCTGGCGCCTCTGCCTCTTGGAGCTGGCGGCCGGAAAGAGCTTTGTTGCTGCCCCGAAGGTTGTGAGGTATACTGTGGCCTCTGCAGCTGACTTCCTTTGTCATCATTCTGAGTGGAGTTATGAATTGACCTGACATGTCTCAGGTGGATTCTTCCTCCGAAGCCCCTGGTCATCTTAGAGAATCTTTAAGCTTCCTCCCTTCTTTGGCGGAAGTCATTGTCAGCCCGGATGTACTCATCCATCTTTTGAAGCAGCTTCTCTAGAGTTTGTGGGGGCTTCCTGGCGAAATATTGGGTGGTAGGTCCTGGGCAAAGACCTTTGATCATGGCCCTATTTACAATCTCATTGGGCACGGTAGGCGCTTGTGCCCTCAATCACAAGAACCTTCGTACATATGCCTGGAGGTATTCTTCGTGGTCTTGGGTGCATTGGAACAAAGCCTGAGCTGTGACCGGCTTCGTTTGAAAACCTTGGAAGCTAGTAACAACATGTCCTTAAGCTTCTGCCACGATGTAATAGTCCCTGGCCGAAGAGAAGAATACCATGTTTGGGCTACATTCCGGACTGCCATGATGAAGGACTTCGCCATGACTGCAGTATTGCCTCCATACGGAGATATAGTTGCTTCATAGCTCATCAGAAACTGCTTTGAATCTGAATGCCCATCATACATGAGAAGCTGAGGTGGCTTGTATGACGGGGGCCACGGGGTAGCCTGCAGTTCTGCTGCCAAGGGAGAAGCATCATCATAAGTAAAGGTATCATGATTAAAATCATCATACCATCCATCTTCGTTGAATAGGACTTCTTGACGAAGTTCCCTGTGTTGGGGCCTTCGATCTTGTTCTTCTTGAACAAGATGGCGCACTTCTTCAGTAGCTTCGTCGATCTTCCTTTGAAGATCAGCCAGCCGCGCCATCTTCTCCTTCTTACTTTGTACTTGTTGATGAATAATTTCCATGTCCCTGATCTCTTGGTCCAACTCCTCCTCCTGGAGTGTTGGACTGGTGGCTTTCCTCTTCTAGCTTCGCGCCTCTCGGAGAGAGAGGGTCTCCTGGTTTGGGTCCAGCGGCTGCAATGCAGCAGTCCCTGGTGCTGAAGCTTTCTTCGGCGGCATGACAAAGGTCAGTGCTTCGGCTTAAGAACAAGGCAACACAAAATGTTAAATGTTAATGCCCTTCGTCCTTCGAAGCATTATTTCCCTTAGGATATAATGATCTTCAGACGAAGGTCATGAAGGACATACCTTCATCATTGTGGTATAAATTAATAAAAGGAGAAGTATATGAAATGCAAGAGACAACATGAACAATGATATAACATTATCAATTCGTCTTCATTATATTATCATGGAAAAATAGAAACAAAATTAAATTACATAAGTACCTTCGACTTGACAGAAGGTAAAAGTACAAGTGTGACGCCCGAGCAAGTATTAGTCAACGTGAACAGTACGGGGGAACTGTTCATCTATTTATAGGCACAAAACGTAGCCTGTGAGAAATTACATTCATGCCCTTTACATTTATTGTTAACTAATAGACAATTCTATGAGGATTAGGTAGCCTTTTCCCTTTTTAAGTCGGTTCTTTTCTCCGCCATTTAGCCGAAGCTCCCCTGCACGTAGCTTCGGAGCAACTCCAACCTTCGTCACGATCATGCTTTTTACATCGTACATGCTTTTAGTCCGAGTCCGAAGGTACCTGTTCACATGTCACACTTAAGATTTTGTTAAATCACGTTTTTGAGGACCTTCGAAGGACGAAGGCCCCCAACACCCCCTTTGTTGGTGATCTCTCAAAAAGTGATACCGAATGGCTATGTGCTTGGTGCGGCTGTGCTCAACGGGATTATCCGCTGTGCGGATTGCACTCTCATTATCACATAGGAGAGGGACTTCGCTAAATTTGTAGCTATAGTCCCTAAGGGTTTGCCTCATCCAAAGCAATTCCGCACAACAATGACCTGCGGCAATATACTCGGCTTCAGCGGTAGAAAGAGCTACTGAGTTTTGTTTCTTTGAAGCCTAAGACACCAGGGATCTCCCTAGAAACTGACAAGTCCCTGATGTGCTCTTCCTATCAATTTTACACCCTGCCCAATCAGCATCTGAATATCCTAATAAATTAAAAGAGGATCCCTTGGGGTACCAAAGACCAAACTTAGGTGTATGAACTAAATATCTCAAGATTCGCTTCACGACCCTAAGGTGAACTTCCTTAGGATCTGCTTAGAACCTTGCACACATGCATACGGAAAGCATAATATCCGGTCGAGATGCACATAAATAGAGTAGAGAACCTATCATCGACCGGTATACCTTTTGATCTACGGATTTACCTCTCGTGTCGAGGTCGAGATGCCCATTGGTTCCCATGGGTGTCTTGATGGGCTTGGCATCCTTCATTCCAAACTTGGTAAGAATGTCTTGAATTTACTTCGTTTGGCTGATGAAGGTGCCCTCTTGGAGTTGCTTGACTTGAAATCCTAGAAAATACTTCAACTCCCCATCATAGACATCTCGAATTTTTGTACCATGATCCTACTAAACTCTTCACAAGTAAATTTGTTAGTAGACCCAAATATGATATCATCAACATAAATTTGGCACACAAACAAATCATTTGCAATAGTTTTAGTAAAGAGAGTAGGATCGGCTTTTCCGACTTTGAAGCCATTAGTGATAAGAAAATCTCTTAGTCATTCATACTATGCTCTTGGGGCTTGCTTGCGCCCATAAAGCTCCTTAGAGAGTTTATAGACATGGTTAGGGTACTCACTATCTTCAAAGCCAGGAGGTTGCTCAACATAGACCTCTTCCTTGATTGGTTCATTGAGGAAGGCACTCTTCACGTACATTTGATAGAGCTTAAAGCCATGGTAAGTAGCATAGGCAAGTAATATATGAATTGACTCAAGCCTAGCTACGGGTGTATAGGTTTCACCAAAATCCAAACCTTCGACTTATGAATAACCTTTGGCCACAAGTCGTTCTTTGTTCCTTGTCACCACACCATGCTCATCTTGCTTGTTGCGGAACACCCAGTTGTTGCTCATTCCTTGTGAAGTTATTAAGCTCCTCTTGCATCGCCAGCACCCAATCCGAATCTTTAAGTGCATCCTCTACCCTGTATGGCTCAATAGAGGAAACAAAAGAGTAATGTTCACAAAAATGGGCGACTCGAGATCGAGTGGTTACCCCCTTATGAATATCACCGAGGATGGTGTTCACAGGGTGATCTCTTTGAATTGCCTGGTGGACTCTTGGGTGTGGCGGTCTTCGATCCTCAACATCTTCCTTGTCTTGTTCATTAGCATCTCCCCCTTGATCATTGTCCTCCTCTTGAGGTGGCTCCTCTTGATCTTCATTTTCATCATCTTGAGCTTGATCCCCATCTTGAGTTGGTGGAGATGCTTGTATGGAAGATGAAGGTTGATCTTGTGCTTGTGGAGGCTCTTCGAATTCCTTAGGACACACATCCCCAATGGACATGTTCCTTAGCGCGACGCACGGAGCCTCTTCATCATCTAGCTCATCAAGATCAACTTGCTCCACTTGAGAGCCATTAGTCTCATCAAACACAATGTCAAAAGAAACTTCAACTAGTCCAGTGGACTTGTTAAAGACTCTATATGCCCTTGTGTTTGAGTCATAACCAAGTAAAAAGCCTTCTACAGCCTTAGGAGCAAATTTATATTTTCTACCTCTTTTAATAAGAATAAAACATTTGCTATCAAAGACTCTAAAATATGAAACATTGGGCTTTTTACCGGTGAGGAGTTCATATGATGTCTTCTTGAGGATTCGGTGTAGATATATAACCGGTTGATGGAGTAGCAGGCAGTGTTAATCGCCTCGGCCCAAAACCGATCCGGTGTCTTGTACTCATCAAGCATGATCCTTGCCATGTCAAGTAGAGTTCTATTCTTCCTCTTCACTACACCATTTTGTTGAGGTGTGTAGGGAGAAGAGAATTCATTCTTGATGCCCTCCTCCTCAAGAAAGCCTTCAATTTGAGAGTTCTTGAACTCCGTCCCATTGTCGCTTGTAATCTTTTTTATCCTTAAGCCAAACTCATTTTGAGCCCGTCTCAAGAATCCCTTTAAGGTCTCTTGGGTTTGTGATTTTTCCGGCAAAAAAAAAACCCAAGTGAAACGAGAATAGTCATCCACAATTACATGACAATACTTACTCCCGCCGATGCTTATGTAAGCTATCGGGCCTAATAAATCCATGTGGAGTAGCTCAAGCGGCCTGTCGGTCGTCATGATGTTCTTATGTGGATGATGAACACCAACTTGCTTTCCTGCTTGACATGCCATACAAATCCTGTCTTTCTCAAAATGAACATTGGTTAGTCCCAAAATGTGTTCTCCCTTTAGAAGCTTATGAAGATTTTTCATCCCAACGTGGGCTAGTCGGCGATGCCAGAGCCAACCCATGTTAGTCTTAGCAATTAAGCAAGTGTCGAGTTCAGCTCTTTTAAAATCAACTAAGTATAGCTGACCCTCTAACACTCCCTTAAATGCTACTGAATCATCACTTCTTCTAAAGACAGTAACACCTATATCCGTAAAAAGATAATTGCAGCCCATTTTGCATAATTGAGAAACTGAAAGCAAGTTGTAATCTAAAGAATCTACAAGGAAAACATTGGAAATAGAATGGTCAGGTGATATAGCAATTTTACCAAGTCCTTTGACCAAACCTTGATTTCCATCCCTGAATGTGATAGCTCTTTGGGGATTTTGGTTTTTCTCATAGGAGGAGAACATCCTTTTCTCCCCAGTCATGTGGTTTGTGCACCCGCTATCAATGATCCAACTTGAGCCCCCGGATGCATAAACCTACAAAACAAATTTAGGCCTTGTTCTTAGGTACCCAAACGGTCTTGGGTCCTTTCACATTAGAAACAAGCACCTTGGGTACCCAAACACAAGTCTTTGACCCCTTGTGTTTGGCCCCAACATATTTGGCAACTACTTTGCCTGATTTGTTAGTTAAAACATATGATGCATCAAAAGTCTTAAATGAAATGTTATGATCATTTGATGCAATAGAAGATTTCTTTTTAGGCATTTTAACATGGGTAGAACACCTAGAGCTAGAAGCCTCATTCTTATAAATAAAAGCATAGTGAGAAACAGAATGAGTCTTCTTAGCATGAATTCTCCTAATCTTATCCTCAGGATAACCAACAGGATATAAAATATAGCCCTCGTTATCCTGAGGCATGGGAGCCTTGCCCTTAACAAAGTTAGACAGTCTCTTAGGGTCATTAAGTTTGACATTGCCTCCTTGTTGGAAGCCAATGCTATCCTTAATGCCAGGGCGTATCCCACTATAGAGCATACTACTAGCAAATTTAAAATTTTCATTCTCTAATTCATGCTCGGCAATTTTAGCATCTAATTTTGCTATATGATCATTTTGTTGTTTAATCATAGCAATGTGATCATGGCTAGCATCAACATTAACATCTCTAAATCTAGTGCAAATAGAGACATGAATAACAGTAGATGTAGAGGGTTTGCAAGCATTTAATTCATCAATCTTAGCATGTAAAATAGCATTCTCGTCTCTAAGATTAGAAATAGAAACATTGCAAACATTTAAATCTTTAGCCTTAGCAATTAATTTTTCATTCTCAATCTTAAGTCTAGAGAGTGATTCATTCAAACTAGCATTATCATTTTTAAGTATGACAAGAGAATCATCACAAACATTTAATTTCTCAACGTTAGCAATTAATTTGACATTTTCATTTCTAAGGTTAGAGATAGTGTCATGGCAAGTGCTTAGCTCACTAGTCAATTTTTCACATTTTTCTACCTCTAGAGCATAAGCATTTTTAACCTTAACATTCTTTTTGTTTTCTTTAATAAGGAAGTACTCTTGGCTATCCAAGAGTTCATCCTTCTCATGAATGGCACTAATTAATTCATTCAATTTTTTCTTTTGTTGCATGTTTAGGTTGGCAAAAAGAGCAAACAAATTTTCTTCATCATCACTAGAGTTATCCTCATCACTAGATGTTGCATATTCAGTGGAGGCTCTAGATTTTACCTTCTTTTTGCTGTCCTTTGCCATGAGGCACTTGTGGCCGACGTTGGGGAAGAGGAGGCCCTTGTTGACGGCGATGTTGGCGGTGTCCTCGTCGGAGGAGGAGTCGATGGAGCTCTCATCAGAGTCCCACTCCCGACATACGTGGGTATCGCCGCCCTTCTTCTTGTAGTACTTATTCTTTTCCTTCTTCCTTCCCTTCTTGTCATCGCCCCTGTCACTGTCACTAGAAATAGGACATTTTGTTATAAAGTGATCGGGCTTACCACACTTGTAGCAAACTTTCTTGGAGCGGGGCTTGTAATCCTTCCCCCTCCTTTGCTTGAGGATTTGGCAGAAGCTCTTGATGATGAGCGCCATCTCCTCATTGTCGAGCTTGGAGGCATCGATGGGGAGCCTACTTGATGTAGACTCTTCTTTCTTCTCCTCCGTTGCTTTGAAGGCAACGGGTTGCACCTCGGGTGTGGAGGTGGCGCCTCGCTCGATGATTTGTTTGGAGCCTTTGATCATCAATTCAAAGCTCACAAATTTTCCTATCACTTCCTTGGGAGATATTAGTTTATATCTAAGATCACCACGAATTAATTGAACTTGAGTAGGGTTAAGAAAAACAAGTGATCTAAGAATAACCTTGACCATTTCATGGTCATCCCATTTTGTGCTCCCGAGGTTGCGCACTTGATTCACCAAGGTCTTGAGCCGGTTGTACATAGCTTGTGGCTCCTCTCCTTGGTTGAGCATAAAATGACCGAGCTCCCCCTCGATCGTCTCCCTCTTCGTGATCTTGGTCACCTCATCTCCCTCGTGCGCGGTCTTGAGCACGTCCCAAATTTCTTTGGCGCTCTTCAACCCTTGCACCTTATTATACTCCTCCCGACTTAGAGAGGCGAGGAGTATAGTAGTGGCTTAGGAGTTGAAGTGCCGGATTTGGGCAACCTCGTTCGAATCATAATCTTCATCCCCCGGCGATGGTACCTGCACTCCAAACTCAACAACGTCCCAAATACTTGTGTGGAGTGAGGTTAGGTGATGCCTCATTTTATCACTCCACATGTTATAATCTTCACCCTCATAAACGGGTGGTTTGCCTAATGGGACGGAAAGTAAAGGAGTACGTTTGGAAATACGAGGATAGCGTAGGGGAATCTTACTAAACTTCTTGCGCTCATAGCGCTTAGAAGTGACGGACGGCGCGTCGGAGCCGGAGGTGGATGGCGATGAAGAGTCAGTCTCATAGTAGACCACTTTCTTCATCTTCTTCTTCTTATCGCCGCTCCGATGCGACTTGGTGTGTGAAGGGGATCCCTTCCCCTTATTGCCGGACTCTCTCGATGGAGTCTTCCCGTGGCTTGTGACGGGCTTCTTGCCGATCATGACCTCCTTCTTGGCGTGATCTCCCGACATCACTTCGAGCGGTTAGGCTCTAATGAAGTACCGGGCTCTGATACCAATTGAAAGTCGCCTAGAGGGGGGTGAATAGGTGGAATCTGAAAATTATAATCTTAAGCACACACTACAAGCCAGGGTTAGCGTTAGAATTAAAATCAAGTCCGAAAGAGAGGGCGAAAAATAAATCACAAGCAAATGAAGAGTGTGACATGGTGATTTATTTTACTAAGGTTCGGTTCTTGCAAACCTACTCCCCGTTGAGGTGGTCACAAAGACCAGGTCTCTTTCAGCCCTTTCCCTCTCTCAAACGGTCACCTAGACCGAGTGAGCTTCTCTTCTCAATCAATTTGGACACTTAGTCCCCACAAGGACCACCACACAATTGGTGTCCCTTGCCTTGATTACAAATGACTTGGGAACAAGAAATGGGGAAGAAGAAAAGCGATCCAAGCGCAAGAACTCAAATGAACACAAATATCTCTCTCTCACTAGTCACTAATTGTTTGGAGTGATCTTTGGACTTGGGAGAGGATTTGATCTCTTGTTTGTGTCTTGGAGTGAAGTCTAGAGCTCTTGTATTGAATGCAATGGCTGAAAACTTGGATGCCTTGAAGTGTGGTGGTTGGGGGGTATTTATAGCCCCAACCACCAAAGTGGCCGTTGGGGAACTCTGCTGTCGACGGGCGCACCGGACAGTCCGATGCGCCACCGGACACTGTCTGGTGCGCCAGCCACGTCACCCAACCGTTAGGGTTCGACCGGTGGAGCTTCTGACAACTGGGCCACCAGACAGTCCGGTGGTGCACCGGACAGTCACTGTTCACTGTCCGGTGCACCTTCTGGCGCCTGCTCTGACTCTGCGCGCGTAGTTCACACTGTTCACTGTTCACTATTCATGGCGCGCTAGCCGTTGCTCCCGCTGGCACACCGGACAGTCCGGTGCTGCACTGGACAGTCTGGTGAATTATAGCGGAGAGCAATTTCTAGAAACCCGAAGCTGAGGAGTTCAGAGTGATTCTCCCTGGTGCACTAGACACTATTCGGTGTTGCACCGGACAGTCCGGTGCGCCATACCAGGGCAGCCTTCGGTTTTCTTTGCTCCTTTGTTTTGAACCCTTTCTTTTAACTTTGTATTGGTTTGTTGTGAACCTTTGGCACCTGTAGAACATATAATCTAGAGCAAACTAGTTTGTCCAATTATTTGTGTTGGGCAATTCTACCACCAAAATCATTTAGGAAAAGGTTTGACCCTATTTCCCTTTCAGTATCACTTGAATCTCCGAACTTTGCATATTATATCACTTGGGTATCCTAAACTTTCATTAATGCGTTTTAGCGTGGCATGTCACATCAGCATTCAGTTTGAGCAAACCAGGTTTAAATGATTTTTCATGGGTTGCTCAAGTTAGTTTTAGACCGGTTTTCTTGGCTTCCTGAGTTCAAAGACCTAAGTGATATAATGTGCCAAATTTGAGGTCCTTGATACATTTTACTTCAAATAAAATATTGGACGTTGACCCCTATATGATTAAAAAAGTTCTCCGCCTAGACGTGTAACATGCTGTGTACTTATATATACTACTAAATACCTCCCTTTTGAGGTATATATGGCTCCGCGGATGAAAAAAATGACATTGTTAGGGAAACAAAAACACTTGAGGCCTTGTTTGGATACTCTCGTATTCACCTTAATCTATCTTATTTCATCTCGATCCACATATATTGAGGTGGATTGGAGTGGAACTTAGACTAATTTACACCTAATCCACCTCAGTACATGTGGATTGAGGTGAATACGAGAGTATCCAAATTCGTATTTGTCACAATCCACATGTGTTGGGATGGATTGGAGTAGAACTTAAACTAATTTATACATCAACATATGGATTGGCATGAATACCAAATTATCCAAACAAGATCTAAAAAACAAGATCTAAAGATGAGCGGTGGAGCATCCCATTGGTGAAGGGAGTGGAGAAATGTTACATTTTTCCTCAACTAAGACCATCTACAGTAGTTTACTCATAGTTTACCAAAAACATTCTTTTTGCATTGTTCTGCACTGTAGACTGCACTGTTCGCGGAGTGGAGTTTGAATATGGGTATTGTAACACCCCAGGTGTTACTTAGGGTTTTCACTCAAGCCTACACTATTGAACCCATCATCACATGTGGTTTAGTTTGAGCAAAAGACACCAAACTTGGGGGTCAAGATCCTAAGTGTAACCCATCTTAAAAGTCATGCTTTGGCCTTATCATGCACCTAAGGAGGAGATAATGGCTCAAACCCTAATTCAAACCCATTTAGGCAAATGGAGCCCTAGAAGGGAGTATATCAAAAAGGCTATGTAAACCACATTATCATAACTTGGGCTAATTATCAAAGTTGTAGTACACTTAATACCCTACAAAAAATAGTAAGAGAGTGACCCCAAAAAAGGCTTCATAAAACCCCCAAAAAGGTCACCAAAGAGAAGAGCATAAAAGAAAAATCAGATTTTTCTCAAATTCAAAACCGACCCTCTTTCAAAGATCAAGCATGTTCACCTTCTTCCAAACCTCAAAACCAAAGGGCCCAATTAACAAAATGGCACCTAAAGACCCCTAGAACACTCTGGAAAAATTTGAACCCAACCCTAAGTCGTTTGACACGACTTGACACAGTTTTTGTCTCGGTTTGGACAGCTCGGACAGAGCCAACTTCACACCACAATATCTCTCAAACCCGACCATATCTTTGCTTGGAACTCACATGGAAAAGATAGGATATGGTACAGAGAAGAGACCGTACACGGGATTTTTGCTGAGATCTGCACGCTATGGCGACCAAACAGGCCGTTGAACACTGGCAGAAGTAAACCACCACGTGTTCGACGTGGGCAGGCACTCGAAAGCGCGCCCAGAGCACGCTCGCACGCGTACCCCCGCGCGCCCTCGGCCGCCCCCGTGCCCACGCCTGTGTCGTGCCCGCGACTGGCTATAAAGCTCACCCTCATGCACGGCCATCTTCCCCGTTGCCCCCTCCGCACCGCGCCTAGCCTTTCCGAGCCAGCCCGTAGCTCCGGTGACCTCCCCGCGACCTGCCAGAGCCACCCGAGGGTGCCCGCCGTGGCCAAACCATTCCCGCCCACCTTCGCTCGATCCATTCCGAGCCCTCGGATAGCTTCCTCAAGAGGCTGTGAAGCTTGCCCGAGCTTGAGCCGAGGACCAGCCCCACCGGAACAGGGCAATCACGCTCGCCGGAGTTCGTGAACCCGCCGAAGCACGTGGACCGGGCAAACCACTGAACCATTTCTCGATTCCTTGCGCGCATAGCCTCTACATCACCTAGTGGAGCTCCTCGTGCACTTTGATTGAACCCTACCGCCGTGGTTTGGCCGGAGCAGGTGCCACCGACGACCTCCGCCGCCTGCGCTCGTGGCCAGAGCAGCTCCAGCCACCTCTGACGCTGACCCGTACACCGACGTGACCGCCGTGACCTCCCTGACGTCACCGACCACCCCTCTGGACCTTTACTGCCGCCGGTAAGCCTCGCCACCGTGATCTTTGCCCCGGTTACTGTTCCAGTCAGTCAGGGATCGCGGGTTAGATTTAGGTTAAGTCCAGGGGGTTTTGTGTAAGGTCAGTGACTCATGCAAATAGTAGACCGAGGGCTGTTTTGTGAGAGAAAGGGGGAAGAAAACCCAGGGACTTCAGCGCAAATCTGTTTTCTTTTCCCATTTTGAATTTACTTTTCTTTTAAATATTGCAGAGAACTTGATAAATACATAACTTGAAGAATAATCATTCAAATGTAATCAAACCAATTTTGCTAGACTTTATGAAATATAAACTATCAAGCAAAAATTGTAAACCCCATAGTTCCTGTAATATTTTCTAGAGTTTTGATTTAAATAAGAAAACTACCCAAACCTTAATAATAAATGGAAAAATAGAAATGTTGCTAGACCAAGGTTGAGAAAAATAGTGGAGACACTAACCTAGTAGTTACACTGTTTAAAATTAATAAACACCCCAGTATACAAGGTTAAGGAAGATTTATTCACTAAACCTTGTTTATGCTCAAACTTACGAAAATGAAGGAAAGGGGTTGAAAATGGACACCAGAGGGCAACCATATTTTTCCTAGCATGCCTAAGTGATGTAGTTCACAAGAAAATTTTGTTGAACCATAGTCCAGTGAAAGGAAATTGCACTCACATTTATTAATGGAAAACAGGGAAAACTTTGAAAAAATCATAAGAAAATAATCCTAAGGAGAAAACACCCCTACCTTAGGAATGACTGCTCTTGTGTTAAGAAGAACCTAGGAAAAATACAAGTTCTATTGTTTGATATTTTGCAAATAGCAAGTTAGTTATAAGTGTCTTTTTGGCATTAAACTTTAGAAAGTCATAACTAAATAACCACTAAGTAACCCTCTGTGATTTTTGGCACAAAAGCATGTTATTACCCATAGATACCAGCAAAAATAACTCTTAGTACAGAACCCACACCTAGATAAGAGTTGTAGTGCAAAGTGACCCCTCTGCCCCAACTTTTGTTATTTTTGTCCAGGGCATATTCCATTTATTTTTGACCTCAGATTTATAGGACAGACTACAATGACCAATATTAACCCACTGTAATTGTTACAGAATTTTTGGAAAATTTGAAATCATTGTTGTAGTTCAAACCCACCTTAAGAGCATAAATAGAAAATGAAAAGGGGAATTAGTAGGGGAAATTATTGTTACCCTAACCAACCCAGCAAAACCCCTTGAGTACCTACTAACACCTTTCAGGGGCAATCCAAGTCTTAATCCACTACGTTTGCCTCTAAGCAAAACCACAAACCTAGGTTGCTAAGCATAAACCACTAAGAGCTTCTTATAACAAGGAAACCCTAAGTCATCAACTAACTTAGTTTTTCTTCACTATGCATAATGGTTACTAAATTCTGCATATCATAGCCTGCATCTATCTTATTCATTGCATTCGATAGAGTGCAACCTCGCTGACGGAGAGTACATCCTCGTGCCGGAGCAAGGAGTTGCTCAGGAGGTAGCCCAGGATCCAGCACCAGAGCCTGTTATCGAGGATATGCCTGCCCCAGCTTTAGAAGGCAAGCCCCAGTTTTATGCATAACCGTTATATATATGCTATTTTACTGCACTTAATGTTTGTAGGCTTGTACTGTGCACTTAAGTGTAGGAGTTGCCTAAAACCCTAGTTGCATGAACTCAGGATTCCTTTTGAGATGGATACTAGTATGCTAGGTCGAGTAGCTGCTTTGCTTATTAGGGATCTCGGTAGAAGTCGAGTGATTTTCTAGCACTCGCGCGAGGTCAGGAATTGAATGTATCCCTTTTTATATCAGAATGATGATAGTCGATGGACACGGATCCATGGGGATGCATGGTCTATGAGATGAAATTGGAATAAGGATTAACGTGCGGATACATGTGTCAAGCGTTTGAACGTACTAAGCACATGCCAAGAAATATGGTAAATCGGTAAGCCTAGTACCTGAGTGAACCTGCCCGCGGATTGATCTCCTCACGCGACCTGAGACGTAGTCTCCCATTCTGGTTATGGTGGGTACAAGTGCGGTCACTGCACGACGGCAGTTGGGGTCAGTGAGGCAATGTACGCCAAGGCGGTAGGCCTCTTTCTATTGCCAGGGAATCAATGGGGACGGTTGATGTGTGTGGGGACAGAGTGCCTCGCCACGTCGTGTGTTTAGGTTTACCTTGCAAGGATAAAAACTCGATTCGAATCGTCTGTTTCTCGTAGCTAATGAGACTGCTTGATCCATTGTACTGCATTGAGTAACAAGTGGAAATGGGATGACTTGGCAAAAGTTGTTGATTGCTAAATGCTTGATACCATGAATGATTAGATAGGTACACATTTAGTCTTAAGAGAGTCACACTAAAACTTGAAAAAGCTAAAACTTGATTTTTAGACTCAGCTAGTGCTTTTGGCAACCAAACCCCTCAGCCAAATAGCTACATGTCTAGAGGTAGAGGAGTAGACTCCTCACACCGGGTAAGTCTAGCTGAGTATTAGTATACTCAACCTTGCTTGTGGCATAATTTTTATAGGTTCTCTGGAGGACATGGTTGCTGGAGTGACTTGGCCATCCACCTTGCCACCGGGTTGGACAGTCGAGTGGGACCCTACCTCGGCTGAGGAAGAGCATGAGGAGTGATGGGACAGGCTTCCCCATCCCTCCATTTATTTATCGTTAGTTTTATTCCGCTGCATTCCGAACAATGATCACTACTTTTGCTAAAACTTTGATGATGATGTAATAAATTTAATACTCCTTAATGTATGGTTTTATGCTTTATTGTATTTGCTCTATGCCTCACCATCGAGTGAGTACGTGGTACTTGATCCTGTTAGTGGCCTCGTCGGACTAGATCCGAGGGACTGACGTGTTATTCCTATTTAAGTGTGGTCTAGCCTCTAAGGTGGGACTTAGGCACTTAAGTTGGAATAATATGGGCGGTTCCGCCACAGCTGGTATCGGAGCTTGTACCACCACAGAGGAATCAGTAAATCATAAATACCAGCCTTTTCAAAAGTAAAACTTGTTAGAAACAATTGTTGGATAGATCAGTAAGGCGATAGGGAAGAACATAGAGCGTGAAGCCTTAGGATTATAGAGAGGTAGTTAGGTGGCTAATTGAGTGAGCCCTATAGGCTACTATAAGGGATGAGAATTTTTCCTACTCCCTATAAGTTAATGTGAGGTCGTTTAGGACGAGCATGCATGCATCCTTACTTAAACTACTTGGTAATTGGGTAAGAACTTTAAATACATGATAATGAAGGATTAAGTACATTCAGTGACCTTATTGTGACCTTCAATAGACCAAGCCTTGATCCCCTTTTTACTTTTATAATTCTTTTTCTTTTTTGCTTACGCTTAACCGTACACAGATGACTTCTCACGGATCCTCGGAAGGAGGGAACGCACATTCCCACACGGATGGGCTTGCATGAGAGGGTTTTCCCCGCATCTTGTGGGAGGTACTTCAGGGAGCAGGTTACACGACGCCTCCCTAGTACGCGGTGCAGCTGTTCGAGAAGCACCGGGTGCCCCGCTGTAGGTTGAGGATGACCCTGGAGCCACATCCCTTACAGCCAGGCTGACGTTCATTGGACTCCGAGTCTTTCGGATACCGGGCTGAGGATACTATCGAGGCGATTGCTCTCCACGGGCTAACGACCTTCTGTGGTTTTCACCCCTTGGAGCTGTCTACTCATCCCATTGGCTTGTTCCCTGCTGACAATGAGGACGACCCAATGTGGAAAGATCGAGTGGAGCATGCCAAGGACATATGGGCTCTTTACCCAGGGCAGACTGCTCACTTGACAGTGCGATGCATGAATGCTCTGTATCGTCTGCAAGTGATGCAAGGAGAGGCAATGTCTCAGCTAATGGCATTGTTGGAGGCTACTAAGATCACCTTGGATAACAGAGAGGAACTTGTGGTAGACCTGTCCACGGAGTTGGTGGAAAAGGACCTGTAGGTGGAACAGATGTCCAACGAGATCCAGGAGATGGAGGAGCTCGTGGGAACTAGGGAGAACACCATTGAGGTTCTCAAGGATCAGCTAATCAACACTCAACAGCAACTTGCGGAAGCTAACCAACATTTGGAGATGCACCACCAGGAGATCCAGGACATGGAGGCCAACGGGGATGTCGACATCGAGGGAGGAGAGGAGCCGGAGCCCGCATCTATTTTGGACACTGCTGGCTCAGGGAGACCCCCTTCCCCTGAGTCAAGCGTTGCCTCGTTCGTCCATTGAGTTGCAGTGATAGAGTTAGAAGTGTGTGGCAGTAGAACTCCTCGAAACTAGCTTAGCTTTTGCACCCTTGGGGTACTAGGCTAGATAGAGTTGAATCATTTGGATCACTGATGTAATCGTAACAAACTCTTTTGGAAGTATGGATGGTGAATGATGTCAGCTTTAATTTATGAGGGAAAGTTTTATGCCCTATAGTATCTTTTATGAATTATGTAAGAAAATATTAGCCTTGTCCTTTCAAATCTGTCACCACCTATGAATCCTGACATCCGAAATATGATATTGAGAGCATCCTTAATTTTTCAGATGGCAGGAAGAGCGCGTTGTGGACAGAATGAGCGCATTTCTCCACCACCGCCACCGCCTCCTACCATGCAAGAACTAATGGCTCAGCAGAATGAGATTATGTGACAGCTGGCTCAGCGTCAGCCACCACCTCAGCACTTTGGTGGTGGTGATCACCATCAGCGTCCCCCAGCAGCGGCCACTTATCAGGAGTTCCTCAGCACTCAGCCGTCGTTGTTCACTCGGGCAGAGGATCCACTTGATGCTGATGTATGGATCAGGGTAGTAGAATCCAAATTCCCATTACTTACTGGCAATCGTTTAGATGCGGCCAAGGTTCGTTTTGCCACCCAGCAGCTTCGCGGACCCGCGCGGACATGGTGGGATCACTTCCTCGCCATGCAGCCCGCTAACCACGTGGTAGAATGGGGAGAGTTCAAGGCAGCCTTCAGAGGGCATCATATACCAGCAGGCATTATGGACCGCAAGCTTAATGAGTTTTTGGCACTCACTCAGGGAAATCGGACAGTGTTGCAGTACGCTCAGGCCTTCAATGACCTATGGAAGTATGCTGGGTACCACGCAGACACTGATGAGAAGAGGGACAGGTTCAGGAGAGGGTTCAGCACTAAGCTCCGTGACCGTCTCAACACCGTCAGAGCCAACAGTTACAATGAGTTAGTCAACATGGCCATTTTGCAGGAAGACTGCATCACAGCCCGTCAGGTAGAAAAGAAGAGGAAGACCCTTGTGGCAGGACCCTCAGCTCAGCCTCAGCACTTCAAGATTATGTCTGATACTCAGAACAGGGGACCTCAGCAGCAGCAAGGATGTTGGGTGATCCGACCACAACAGTAGCTGCAACAGGCACCCAACCGTTCTCAACACCCAGTTCAGAGGAACAACCAGCCACAGCAGCAGCAGTACTGTCGGGGACCATAATTAGGGGTACCCTTAAGGCTCCTAAATCTCAGCTGGTAACCCCTATCAGCACAAAGCTGCAAAGGCCTGATGGGTGCGATTAAGTCAAGGATCAGTCCATTCGAGGGACGCGATCACGCCTCGCCCGAGCCCAGCCTCGGGCAAGGGCAGCCGACCCCGGAGGACCTACGTCTCGCCCGAGGCCCCCCTCCAGCAACGGGCACACCTTCGGCTGGCCCGAGGCCCAGTCTTCGCCAAGAAGCAACCTTGGCCAAATCGCCACACCGACCGACCAAATAGCAGGGGCATTTAATGCAAAGGTGGCCTGACACCTTTATCCTGACGCACGCCCTCCAGTCGACAGAGCCGAAGTGACCGCAGTCACTTCGCCGCTCCACTGACCGGTCTGACAAGAGGACAGCGCCGCCTGCGCCGCTCCGACTGTTGAGCCACTCGACAGAGCGAGGCTGACAGCGGCCAATTCCGGCCTCAGGCATCATAGGAAACTCCGGCTCGCCCGACCCAGGGCTCGGACTCGGGCTCAGCCCCGGAAGACGGCGAACTCCACTCCGCCCGACCCCAGGGCTCGGACTCGGGCTCGGCCCCGGAAGACGATGAACTCCGCCTCGCCCGACCCTAGGGCTCGGACTCGGGCTCGGCCCCGAAGGACGACAAACTCCGCTTCGCCCGACCCCAGGGCTCGGACTCAACCCTGGCCTAAGCCGACAGTCTCCGCCTCGTCAGACCCGGGGGCTCGGACTCGACCTCGACCTCGGAAGACAGACTCGACCTCGACCTCGACCTCGGAGGATCCTCCACCTCGCCCAACCTAGGGCACGGACCGACCACGTCAACTGGAAGCGCCATCATTACCCTACCCCAAGCTGACTCAGGCTACGGGGAACAAGACCGACGTCCCATCTAGCTCGCTCCACCATACGAGTAATGATGGCGCCCCGCATGCCCTGTGACGACGGCGGCTCTCAGCCCCCTTACGGAAGCAAGAGGACGTCAGCAAGGACTCGACAGCCCCGACAGCTGTCCTTCCGCCAGGCTCCAGCGCTCCTCCGACGGCCATGACACCACGCGAACTGGGTGCCAATACCTCTCCGGCTGCCACGATGGCATGTACTTAGGGCGCTAGCTCTCCACCGCTAGACACGTTAGCACATTGCTACACTCCCCGTTGTACACCTGGATCCTCTCCTTACGCCTATAAAAGGGAGGACCAGGGCCCTCTTACAGAGGGTTGGCCGCGCGGGGAAGGACAGGACGGCGCTCACGCAAGGCCGCTCGCTCCCTCCCGCGTGGACGCTTGTAACCCCCTACTGCAAGCGCACCCGACCTGGGCGCGGGGCTAACACGAAGGCCGCGGGTTCCACTCTCCCACGCCTGTCTCCCTCCGGCTGCTGTCTTCCCCCCTTCGTGTTCCGCCTCGCGTTGACCCATCTGGGCTGGGGCACGCGGCGACAATTCACTCGTCGGTCCAGGGACCCCCCGGGTTTCGAAACACCGACAGTTGGCGTGCCAGGTAGGGGCCTGCTGCGTGTTGACGAACAGCTTCCCATCAAGCTCCAAATGGGCAGTCTCCAGCAACCTCTCCAGCCCGGGACGGTGCTCTATTTCGGGAGTCTTGAGTTCATGTCCCTCGACGGCAGCTACGACATGATACTCCTTGCCCCACCGCGCGGCAGCGACAATGGCGGTCGACAATCCGCCCGCCGGCGAGGAAATCGACGACGCCTTCCCCACGCGGTGGAAGGACGACATTCGGGCTTATCCCGTCCCCTCCCCCGCTGACGGAGGAGGAGGCGGGGCAACCAAGGCCAAGCAGGAGGCGGCACCTCGTTGGCTGTCGAGCGAGTCGACGGTGCCGGCGCCCCAACGGAGGGCGCGTCGGACATTGGCCTCGCGTCTGAGACGAAGACGAGCGCCATCTCCCCGCAACACATCAACCTCGAGCAAACAGACGACGCCAGCACGCTCGCGAAGGACTTGCTAGGCGTCACCCTCGTACCTGAGACGACGGTGCAGTCAGTCCCTGACGTGACTTCGTCACCACCAGTCGACCAAAAGGTACTGACCGATTCCCATCTCGCATCTTTTGGATTCGGCCTCGACCCACCAAGCGACTTCGCTTCGGTGGACATTCTCATAGAGGCGAGTCCAAACCCTCCGGGTATCGTGTGTGGTCACCCTGGGACCAGCTGACGGTCGTCTCGTCCTATGGGCCCTCGGGGTCCGAGGAAGATGCCGAGCCCGACCTCTATTGGGATTTCTCCGAACTTGGTAACCCCAGTGCCATGCGGGACTTCATGACCGCATGCGACTACTGCCTTTCCGACTGTTCCGACGGTAGCCACGGCCTCGATGACGAGGACTACGGCCCAAGTCGCGAATGTTTCCACGTCGATCTAGGGGGTCCCGGCGAAGGCAACCATCTTGGTATGCCGGAGAACGGTGATCCCCCTAGGCCCGCGCCTCGCGTTGACATCCTTCGGGAGCTAGCTGTGGTCCCCGTCCCGGCGGGGGTCCTGACCCACAGCTCAAGCAAATCCGCGAGAGGTAGGCCAGGCTCGACGAGGGAGCAGGAACGCTTGTGCCGATCCGCCGGGACATCGGGCAGGAATGGGCGGGCCAACCTCCGGCCGGAGAAGCACGTCATCTCCCCCAGGGCATCCAGCACCGCATCGCCGACGACGTCAGGGTAAGGCTGCCACCGGATTCCAGTGGAGTCGGCCAGAACCTGGCTGCAGCTGCGATACTTCTCCGCGCGATGCCGGAGCCATCAACCACCGAGGGGCGGCGTATCCAGGGAGAGCTCAAGAATCTCCTGGAGGACGCCGCGGTCCGATGAGCCGAAAGCTCTGCATCCCGAAGGCAGGGGTACCCCTCAGAACATCGCGCCGCGACTTCCCGATTCATGCGGGAAGCCTCGGTCCATACCGGGCGCACGCGCAATACAGCGCCTGCGGCCCCGGGTCGCCTCGGCAACGAGCACCATCATCACAGCCGTCGGGCCCACCTCGACGACAGGGTGCGCCGAGGCTACCACCCCAGGCGTGGGGGACGCTACGACAGCGGGGAGGATCGGAGTCCTTCGCCCGAACCACCCGGTCCGCAGGCTTTCAGCCGCGCCATACGACGGGTGTCGTTCCCGACCCGGTTCCGAACCCCGACTACTATCACGAAGTACTCGGGGGAGACGAGACCGGAACTGTGGCTCGTGGACTATCGGCTGGCCTGCCAACTGGGTGGAACGGACGATGATAATCTCATCATCCGCAACCTTCCCCTGTTTCTCTCCGACACCGCTCGAGCCTAGCTGGAGCACCTGCCCCCGGGGCAGATCTCCAACTGGGACGACCTAGTCCAAGCCTTCGCCGGTAATTTCCAAGGCACATACGTGCGCCCTGGAAACTCCTGGGATCTCCGAAGCTGCCGCCAGCTGTCGGAGAGTCTCTCCGGGACTACATCCGGCGATTCTCGAAGCAGCGCACCGAGCTGCCCAACGTCACCGATTCGGATGTCATCGGCGCGTTCCTCGCCGGCACCACCTGCCGCGACCTGGTGAGCAAGTTGGGTCGCAAGACCCCCACCAGGGCGAGCGAGCTGATGGACATCGCCACCAAGTTTGCCTCTGGCCAGGAGGCGGTTGAGGCCATCTTCCAGAAGGACAAGCAGCCCCAGGGCCGCCCACCGGAAGATGCTCCCGAGGCGTCAACTCAGCGCGGCACAAAGAAGAAAGGCAAGAAGAAGTCGCAAGCGAAACGCGACGCCGCCAACGCGGACCTTGTCGCCGCCGCCGAGTACAAGAACCCTCGGAAACCTCCGGGAGGTGCCAACCTCTTCGACAAGATGCTCAAGGAGCTGTGCCCTTATCATCAGGGGCCCGTCAAGCACACCCTTGAGGAGTGTGCCATGCTTCGACGACACTTCCACAAGGCCGGGCCACCCGTGGAGGGTGGCAAGGCTCTCGACGACGCTAAGAAGGAAGATCGCAAGGCAGGAGAGTTCCCCGAGGTCCGCGACTGCTTCATGATCTACGACGGGCAAGTGGCGAACGCCTCGGCTCGGCACCGCAAGCAAGAGCGTCGGGAGGTCTGCTCGGTGAAGGTGGCGGTGCCAGTCTACCTAGACTGGTCCGACAAGCCCATCACCTTCGACCAGGCCGACCATCCAGACCACGTGCCAAGCCCGGGGAGGTACCCACTCGTTCTCGACCCCATCATCGGCAACGTCAGGCTCACCAAGGTCCTCATGGACGGAGGAAGCAGCCTCAACATCATCTACACCGAGACCCTCGGGCTCCTGCGGATCGATCTGTCCTCGGTCCGGACGGGCGCTGCGCCTTTCCATGGGATCATCCCCGGGAAGCGCGTCCAACCCATCGGACAACTCGATCTACCCGTCTGCTTTGGGACGCCCTCCAACTTTCGAAGGGAAACCCTCACGTTCGAAGTGGTCAGGTTTCGAGGAACCTACCACGTAGTGTTGGGGAGGCCATGCTACGCCAAGTTCATGGCCGTCCCCAACTACACCTACCTCAAGCTCAAGATGCCAGGCCCCAACGGGGTCATCACCGTCGGACCCACGTACCGACACGCATACGAATGCGACATGGAGTGCGTGGAGTACGCCGAGGCCTTTTTCGAGTCCGAGACCCTCATCGCTGACCTGGAGAGCCTCTCTAGGGAGGCGCCCAACGTGAAGCGCCACGCCGGCAACTTCGAGCCAGCGGAGACGGTTAAGTCCGTCCCTCTCGACCCCTGCAATGACGCCTCTAAGCAGATCCGGATCGGCTCCGAGCTCGACCCCAAATAGGAAGCAGTGCTCGTCGACTTTCTCCGCGCAAACGCCGATGTTTTTGCGTGGAGTCCCTTGGACATGCCCGGCATACCGAGGGAAGTCGCCGAGCACTCGCTGGATATCCGAGCTGGAGCCCGACCCGTGAAGCAGCCTCTGCGCCGTTTCGACGAAGAAAAGCGCAGAGCCATTGGCGAGGAGATCCACAAGCTAATGGCGGTAGGGTTCATCAAAGAGGTATTCCATCCTGAATGGCTTGCCAACCCTGTGCTTGTGAGAAAGAAAGGGGGAAATGGAGGATGTGTGTAGACTACACTGGTCTAAACAAAGCATGTCCGAAAGTTCCCTACCCTCTGCCTCGCATCGATTAAATCGTGGATTCCACTGCTGGGTGCGAAACCCTGTCTTTCCTCGATGCCTACTCAGGGTATCACCAGATCAGGATGAAAGAGTCCGACCAGCTCGCGACTTCTTTCATCACACCCTTCGGCATGTACTGCTATGTTACCATGCCGTTTGGTTTGAGGAATGCGGGTGCAACGTACCAGCAATGCATGAACCATGTGTTCGGCGAACCCATCGGCCGAACGGTCGAGGCCTACGTCGATGACATCGTAGTCAAGACGAGGAAGACCTCCGACCTCCTTTCCGACCTTGAAGTGACATTCCGATGTCTCAAGGCGAAAGGCGTGAAGCTCAATCCCGAAAAGTGTGTCTTCGGGGTCCCCCGAGGCATGCTCTTGGGGTTCATCGTCTCCGAGCAGGGCATCGAGGCCAACCCGGAGAAGATCGCAGCCATCACCAGCATGGGGCCCATCAAGGACTTGAAAGGCGTACAGAGGGTCATGGGATGCCTTGCGGCTCTGAGCCGTTTCGTCTCGCGCCTCGGCGAAAGAGGCCTGCCTCTGTACCGCCTCTTAAGGAAGGCCGAGTGCTTCGCTTGGACTCCTGAGACCGAGGAAGCCCTCGGGAACCTGAAGGCGCTCCTCACGAACGCACCCATCTTGGTGCCGCCTGCTGCCGGAGAAGCCCTCTTGATCTACGTCGCCGCGACCACTCAGGTGGTTAGCGCCGCGATTGTGGTCGAGAGACGAGAAGAGGGGCATGCATTGCCCGTCCAGAGGCCAGTCTACTTCATCAGTGAGGTACTGTCCGAAACCAAGATCCGCTACCCACAAATTCAGAAGCTGCTGTACGCAGTGATCCTGACGCGGCGGAAGTTGCGACACTACTTCGAGTCCCATTCGGTGACTGTGGTGTCATCCTTCCCCCTAGGGGAGATCATCCAGTCCCGAGAGGCCTCGGGTAGAATTGCGAAGTGGGGCGGTGGAGATCATGGGCGAGACGATCTCATTCGCCCCTCGGAAGGCCATCAAGTCCCAGGTCTTGGCGGACTTCGTGGCTGAATGGGTCGACACCCAGCTCCCGACAGCTCCGATCCAACCGGAGCTCTAGACCATGTTTTTCGACGGGTCGCTGATGAAGACGGGGGCTGGCGTGGGCCTGCTCTTCATCTCACCCATCGGGAAGCACCTACGCTACGTGCTACGCCTCCACTTCCCGGCGTCCAACAACATGGCTGAGTACGAGGCTCTGGTAAACGGGTTGCGAATCGCCATCGAGCTAGGGGTTCCGACGCCTCGACGCTCGTGGTGACTCGCAGCTCGTTATTGACCAAGTCATGAAGAACTCCCACTGCCGCGACCCGAAGATGGAAGCTTACTGCGATGAGGTTCGGCGCCTGGAAGACAAGTTCTACGGGCTCGAGCTCAACCACATCGCCCGACACTACAACGAGACTGCGGACGAGCTGGCTAAAATAGCCTCGGGGCGAACAACGGTCCCCCCAGACATATTCTCCCGAGACCTGCATCAACCCTCCATCAAGACCGACGACACGCCCGAGCCCGAGAAGGCCTCGGCCCAGCCCGAGGCACCCTCGGCCCAGTCCGAGGTACCCTCGGCTCGGTCCGAGGTACCCTCGGCACGGTCCGAGGTACCCTCAACCCCCGAGGGTGAGGCACTGCGCGTCGAGGGGGAGCAGAGCGAGGTCACGCCTAATCAAAACTGGCAGACCCCGTACCTGCAACATCTCCACCGAGGAGAGCTGCCCCTCGACCAAGCCGAGGCTCGGCGGTTGGCGCGGCGCGCCAAGTCTTTCGTTTTGCTGGGAGATGGGAAGGAGCTCTACCACCGCAAGCCCCTCTGGCATCCTCCAGCGATGCATTTCCATCGCTGAAGGTCAGAAGCTCTTACAAGAGATACACTCGGGGGCTTGTGGCCATCACGCAGACACCCCGAACCCTTGTTGGAAACGCCTTCCGACAAGGTTTCTACTGGCCGACAGCGGTGGCCGACGCCACTAGAATCGTCCGCACCTGCGAAGGGTGTCAGTTCTACACAAGGCCGACCCACCTGCCCCGCTCAGGCTCTGCAGACCATAAACGTCACCTGGCCGTTTGCTGTGTGGGGGTCTGGACCTCGCTCGGCCCCTTACAGAAGGCCACCCGGGGGCTACACGCACCTGCTGGTCGCCATCGACAAATTCTCCAAGTGGATCGAGGTACCGACCCCTAACAAGCATCAGGTCCGAACAAGGCGTGGGTGGCGTTCTTCCCACCAACATCATCCATCGCTTTGGGTCCGAACTCCATCATCACCGACACGGCACCCAGTTCACCTGCAGAAAGTTCCTGGACTTCGTGGAGGAAGTCACCACATCCGGGTGGACTGGGCCGCCGTGGCTCACCCATGACGAATGGGCAGGTGGAACGTGCCAACGGCATGATTCTGCAAGGACTCAAGCCTCGGATATACAACGACCTCAACAAGTTCGGCAAGCGATGGATGAAGGAACTCCCCTCAGTGGTCTGGAGTCTGAGGACAACGCCGAGCCGAGCCACGGGCTTCACACCGTTCTTTCTAGTCTATGGGGCCGAGGCCATCTTGCCCACAGACTTGGAATACGGTTCCCCGAGGACGAGGGCCTACGCCGACCAAAGCAATCGAGCTAATCGAGAAGACTCACTGGACCAGCTGGAGGAGGCTCGGGACATGGCCTTACTACACTCGGCGCGGTACCAGCAGTCCCTACGACGCTACCACACCCAAGGGGTTTGGTCCCGAGACCTCCAGGTGGGCGACCTGGTGCCTCGGCTGCGACAAGACCCGAGGGCGGCATAAGCTTACGCCTCCCTGGGAAGGGCCGTTCGTCATCGCCAAAATTCTGAAGCCCGGAACATACAAGCTGGCCAACAGTCAAGGCGAGGTCTACAGCAACGCTTGGAACATCCAACAGCTACGTCGCTTCTACCCTTAAGATGCTTTCAAGTTGTTCATATACCTCGTTCACACACAAAGTCTGGTCGTCAAGGAAGGGTCAGTCTTGCCTCGGCAAAGCCCGACCCTCCCTCGGGGGCTAGAAGGGGGGAACCCCCTCTGCGTCAAAATTTTCCTCGAAAAAAGAAAAAATCTTTTCTGCCAGAATGCCTTTCGTGCTTTTGGACTACTTCGAAAGTGGATCCTAAAAACGATGGAGTACACGTAAGCAGCCAAGGCTGACCGAGTCGAGGGACTCCTACGCCTCCGGATACGGATACCTCACTCATCACCTTCTGCGATAAGTAACTCGCGCTCGGATAAGTGATTCTATGGACCGAACAAGTCTTCATGCTCGAAAGCTCCTCTGCTGGAACGATTTTTCGGGCCTTCTCGACTGCGTTGGTGACAGAATCCTTTGGACGAGTAAGAGTGCGCGTAAGCGGCAAGGCCACCAAGCCAGGGATTCCTACGCCTCCGGGATACGGATACCTCACTCATCACCTTCCGTGAAAAGCAACTCTTGCCCGCACAAACAATTCTGTTACCGACAAATAAGTCCGGATACTCGAAACGAGAGGAAAAGGGACACAACTTTACAACACGACAGTATGTTTGGGCCTCGGCGGCCGCAGAAAGCATACACACACTACAAGACAACCCGATCCTGCAGGCTCGGACGTCGACAGTTGAAGGGGGCAGCAGCACCCTCACGTCAACTACACCTTCGGCGGGGTCTGACCTAGCCTCGGACGGCGACGCGGTCGGAGGATCCCCACTCTGAAGGACGACATCAGCACCACACCCGGGCCATCGCCGCCAGGGTCTTCTCCAGGAATCCGGCTCGAGCAGACGGCTTGGCCGGCCACACCGAGGCCTCGACCAGCTGTCCCCCGAAGACATCAGCCCGGCTTGAGGCCTCGGCAGCTCAACTCTGGCGTCGGTTCCGCTAGCGGACGACCCGGCCAGGCTCCGGCCGACCACATCTTCTTTTCGAAGCCAGCTCTGCCTCTGCCCGTGCTGACACCGCTACCTCCGGCTTCGGCTCATCGAATAGCGGCCGAGGGTTCCTTTAACTAAGCAAGAGAAGCCTCGGACAGCAAGGCCGACCGAGCCGAGGGACTCTACGCCTCCGGGATACGGATACCTCACTCGTCACCTTTGCACGAGACGACTCACGCTCGGTGAAGTGGTTCGGATAGTCGACAGGCGAGTCTTAGTGCTCGAAATGAAGAAAAACACGGCTCCGCGCCGAAAATACATACACGTTCAGGCCTCGACAGCCGCAATGAACAAAAACCGGCACTCAAAGTGCCATTACAAGCGGAACCCCGGTTCCGTCCCAACGGCAGCAGCGATGGCCTCAGGGCGGACGCCGCTGCAACCTTGCCCTCACCCACGCCGACGCTCGAGGGGCGAGGACAAGTACAAAGAGCCGAGGCCCGGAGCGCAGATGGTGGCAGTGATCCCGTCGGTGACGGGAACTTCTCAAGCCGCATCCACCTCGGCACCGACGACCGGAGCGTCGGCCCATCGGCAGATCCCCACTCGGATCCTTCCGGACGAGCGGAGAACCAACCTCCGCGCGGAAACCCCGTACCGTTGCAAAGGCAAGACCCCCAGAACACGAACGCCGCTCTAGCGGCGCGCGATGTCTTGGGCGGTCCACCCGTGCGCACGGCGCGACAACCGCCCTTGCGGCGGGAGGGGGCACCGGGAACCAAGCCGGCAAGCCCGACGTGCTGGAGCTGGCGACACCCGCCGTCGACCAGCCCCGCGTTGTCGAAGTCCGCCCCGCTCGCAGGGCCAGTGAGCGCCCTCTCCCTTGGATGCTGAAGGGGAGGCTGACCCACAACCCGCGCGGGAGGTAGAGCTCCGGCTCAGCCCGGCCTCCGCCCCAGCAAGGATGATGAACATCCTTGAAGCTAAGGGCGGGACCAAGATCGCAGCCTGGCTTGCTCCTCCCCACCCAGAGGCTGGAGGTCACCGTCTTGGGTGACCACCGGTGAGGGGATGCAGCCGGGCTGCCTGATGAAAATTCTTGAAGCCGAACGATGGCTGAAAGGTACCAACTTCCTCGAAGTTGTGTCCCTCCGACGACAAGACGGAAGGATTGCGGGCGTCCCCACCTGGGGGCTCGAAAGGTGGAAAGACGCGATGCATGAGGGGTGCGCGAAGACATGGTCGTCTTTCAAGGGGTCACCCTCCTTTTAAAGGCGACTCTCCCCACTTGCGTCCTCAGCCGTTGCGGGCTGAGTCTTCTCCAACATGCTCCAAGGTCCTCCCCCTTACGCGCGGGGGCTGGGTCCCACGCGTCATGCAAGCCGGTCCAGGGCAGAAGAAGCCAAACCACCGTGTGCGGTGCATGCAACCGCCCGGCGGTTACAAGCATTCCTCCACTTTCGCCCAGACCAGCGGTGAAAGGGCGGGCAGCCATGCAGTCGGCATGCAACCGTGCCAAGTGGGTGCCCCTTCGACTCTAACGCGCCCAGCATGGAGGCCCAGGCCCACACGTCATGCAGCCGGCGTGCCGGTTGCTACGTGCAAGCAACTGCACGCTACTCGCGCCGCTACCGTGCCTCCTTGACTGCGAGCCAATGCCGCGACTCGAGGCAACCCTGCGTGTGACCCGTCAGTGCCAGCCAAGCGCGACGGTCAAATACGGTAAAAAATGGGCCGGCAGTAATGGCAGTGGCAGGCGGGCAGGAGCAGCGGTCACGTCGTCAGCCAAGCTTACGTCCCATCCAGGGCAGCGAGAGAGCCCTCTCTCACGGCGTGAGACGACGCGCCCGTGATCCGTTCCTCGAACGGCCCGCGCACGCGCAACAGTCGCCTCGCGAACCACTCGCCCCGTCGCGTTAACTTCACGGCGGAACAGGCGGCGCCTCAGGCGGGAGAAGCAAGCGACGCTTCACCTTCGCCGTAATGACCGCGTCAAAAAAGGTACGCCACGTCATTCGATTTCGTATCCTTTTCTTCTTTCCTCTTTCTCTCTCTTACAACAGGGACCGGGAAAGGGGGATACCCCGAAAAGGATCCTTCTCCGTGAAGGAAATAGGCCCCGAGCCTCCCTACTTATCAGAGGTTCAAAGGCTGGCCCCTCGGAGGGGTTCAATGGCCGCCTCAGAGCGCTTGGGTTCTGCGCCCACTACTGGTCAGAGGTTCGATGGCCGGCCCCTCGGAAGGGTTCCACGGTCGCCTCAGGCCGCTCGGGCTCCGCGCCCACTACTGATCAGGGGTTCGTAGGCTGGCCCTCGAAGGGTTCACAGTCGCCTCAGACACAGAGCGAGAGATGACCCTGGGTACGTTCGATACATAATCCATGGCTCGGGCTACGCTCCCGAGGTACCCTAGGACATTTCTGAGACCAGCGGGAGCGATCTTGTAATGGAATCCCATCAGAGGGAGGCATCGAGCCCTCGGACCCCGTCAAAGGGGACCGGGTCCGGTAGATCACCCGCAGGTACTTTTGGAGCGCGCCTCCGGGCCCCTAGCCGACCCCTAGCAAATGGGGCACGGGCGTCCGCTCGGATTACCCGCCAGCAGCTCACCGGAAACACCATGTTCGGCGCCCTCCGAGGGCAACATGGCGCTTCCCCCCTCCTCCTTGCGGAAAGGCGACGCAGGGGCGTATGTAAGAAAGTCGAGTCTATCCTTGATCGTCCTCTCGCCCTGTGCAGGGGCGGGGGCTGCTCTCGCAAACCCGGCTCCGGCCACACCGTTGACAGCGTCAACATACCAGCCCAAGAATTGGGACCC
>JAOPSE010000007.1:56940099-57024792 GCA_029449295.1 Zea luxurians
CATATTGTAGCGACCTAATCTACTCGGATTAGATGAAAAGTCCAGGTACGAAGCTACATCTATTAAGGGGCTGTTTAGAGCACACCATTTTTTTTTTAAAAAAAAAGCAGTTTCTAGAAATTGGTTTATGAAAAAAAATGTTGAGTAAGATGTTTGGAACTTAGTTTCTAAGAAACCAGTTTTAGTTTTTTATATCTAATTACTAGCATATTCTTACTCTATTTTAAAGGAGGTGGCAATAGATGTAGTTCCATGAAACAAAAAGGGCTTGATGTAATTAAACAAACAAAAGCTAGTTTTAGCTAGAGTAGAGTAGCTTCTTGATTTTTAAGAAACTGGGAAAATCCAGATTCTATAAACTTGACATAAATCAATATATTTGGAACCTCTCTAGTTTTTATAAACCAGATTCTTAAAAGTATGTGCTTTCAAACAGACCCTAAGGTTGTCTCCAGCAACGTTCTCTAAATTTCATCATCTAAAAGGAATATGCTCTGTCTTTTACAGTACACTCTAAAAGATTCGAATCTCTATATTTTCATCATCTCTAGCAGCGTCCTCTAAACTTGATTCTCTATATCTAAAGTGGTACCATCTTTCATTATATATATTACCGATCGTTTCAAAAAAAACCATTGTTTATTTTCTATTCTTCTTTTCGGCCATTTCGTCGAACATGTGCATGGCAGAGCTACTGTTGCCTCTCTCCCACCTTCGCGCACCTTCTCTCCAACTATACACAAGAAACCAAAGCCACATGAACACCATGGCCAGCACGGTGGCCTCTGCGCCGGTTGGGACGAGCCCTGCGATTGTGCACTCATCGGTGATCACACACTCACCGTCGTCGGCAACAAGTTGGTCCTCGTCGGCAGTGGTACGGTGCATGGGTGCGGGAGTGAACGGAGGAGGTGGCGTGCACGATTGAATAGTGTTTAGCGAGTGGTCGTATGTCCGGTAGATTTAGCGTCTCGAAGGCAGCTGCTAAATTTTAGCGTATGGTTTGGAGTCTCTTGCTGGAGGCGTAGAGAAACGTCTCCATCCGCTAAATTTGGGATGGTTTACCGTCCCTTGTTGGAGACAGCCTAAGACCTAAGAACGTGATTGAGAGTACCTAGAGGGAGGGTGAATAGGTGATCCTAGAAAAATCAAAAACTAATAGCCACAAATTTAGTTGTTAAAGTTAGAACGACTAAGTAGCTTGAAACGAGCTCTTGTGAACACAGACAATCAAAAAGAAAGCAGCAAGAGGACACACGATTTTTATCCTGTGGTTCGGCCAATTAACACTTGCCTACTTCCACGTTGTGGCGTCCCAATGGACGAGGGTTGCACTCAACCCCTTTCAAGTGATCCAATGATCAACTTGAATACCACGGCTTTTCTTCCTTATCTCTTTTTCCCGTTTGCGAGGAATTTCCACAAGTTGGAATCTCTCGCCCTTACACAAAGATCACAATGAAAGCACAAGAGTAAGGTTGGGGAGCAACACACAAATCCGCAGCACACACACGCACACACGCCAAGACTTGAGCTCAAATGAAGCACAAAGAGTTCACAACTAGAACGGAGCATAAATCACTAACACAATCGATCAGGTACGTGGAGACGGAGTGTGGAAGACTTAGAATGCTTAGTGAATGCTTGGGTGACTCCTCCATGCGCATAGGGTCCCTTTTATAGCCCCAAGGCAGCTACGAGCCGTTGGAGGCCAATAAGGAAGGCTAAGATTGCCTTCTGTTGGGTGGCGCACCGGACAGTCAGGTGCGCCACCGGACAGTCACTGTAGCTGTCTGGTGCGCGATCTTCTTCCTTTTCTGGCGCATCCGACCGTTGGTCCTCGGGATCGGTTGGCGCACCGGACACTGTCTGGTGCACACCAGACAGTCCGGTGCCCCCCGCCGACCGTTGGTGCGAGCCACGCGTCGCGCGAAGATTGCGTTGCCGATCGTTGGCGCAGACGACCGTTGGCTCACCGGACAGTCCAGTGCACCACCAGACAGTCCGGTGAATTATAGCCGTACGCCGCCAAACTTCTCCCGAGAGCGGCCTGTTCCGGAGTTCAGCCTGGCGCACCGGACACAGTCTGGTGCACCACCGGACAGTCTGGTGCACCATCGGACAGTCCGGTGTGCCAGACCGAGCAGGACTTCGGCTGTACCAAGCCAAGTCATTTGCATTTCTTTTCTTCTCTTCTTTTCTCTCTTTCTAGCACTTAGACAATATATGTTAGTACTCAAAACAATATACTAAGTCTAGAAACATACATTGTTACATGATTTGCACTTCTTGCTAGTTTGGCACATAATCAACTCACTTAATATGTGTTGGATACTTAATCACCAAAACATTATAGAAATGGCCCAAAGGCACATTTCCCTTTCAATCTCCCCCTTTTTGGTGATTTATGCCAACACATCAAAAAGCAACACAAATAAGTGCAACATCGATGCAAATAAGGACCAATTGTTTTTGACTCTAATTTGGCATATTTGGATCATTCTTTGCCACCACTTGGTTTGTTTTGCAAATCAAATTCATTTTCCTATCTCTAATTCAAACTCACTTGTTTGGGCATCAAGAGAGATAATCCAAGAGTGAAAATGATCAAGAGCCAAAAACTCCCCTTTTTCCCATAATCAATATTCTCCCCCATAAGAGACCAAATTTTGCAATTAGAGTATTTTGGCAAATCAAAAATTCTAACTCTAGTATTTTCAAAATTCAAGTGGTAGCTGATCCATTTGCTTTGGCCTTAATTTCTCCCCCTTTAGCATTAAGCACCAAAACGGGATCATTTTTGGCCCTTTTACCCCATTGCCTCACCAAAAAATATCAATTAAGAACAAAAGGCAATAAGAGCATACGAATGAACTTGGAATTAAGTACACTAATACCGGAGTGCAGTGGAAATCTTTGCATGGTCCAAGTTCACCTTTCCCTTTCAATGCACCTTTGATACTACATCAAGTAACTCAAACACAAGGATTAGTCTCAAAGGGTCAAGTTGTAGCACTTCTTCCCCTAAATATTGCATCACTCACACATGGACTTGTGAGGTCCGGGATCCCTTGCACAACTTGAGCACCATAAATAAGCAACAAATTATATAAATGCACAAAGTAACATGATCAAAGGCATAGAACACATGTATGTTATAGATCAATCCAAGTTACGCGAATCTAAGACATTTAACTCACTACGTAACCTACAAAACCTTTTCTCATCTAAAGGCTTGGTGAAGATATCGGGTAGCTAGTTTCTCGGTGTTAATATGGTACACCTCGATATCTCCCTTTGCTGGTGGTCTCTCAGGAAGTGATGCCGGATGTCTATGTGCTTAGTGCGACTGTGTTCAACAGGATTATCCGCCATGCGGATTGCACTCTCATTGTCACATAGGAGTGGGACTTTACTCAGATTGTAGCCAAAGTCCCAGAGGGTTTGCCTCATCTAAAGTAGTTGCGCGCAACACTGTCCTGCGGCAACATACTCGGCTTCAGCGGTGGATAGGGCAACAGATGTTTGTTTCTTTGAGCTCCCGACACCAGGGACCTTTCTAGAAATTGGCACATCCCCGATGTGCTCTTCCTATCAACCTTGCACCTGGCATAATCGGAGTCTGAATATCTAATCAAGTCAAAGGTAGACCCTTTGGATTCCAGATCCCGAAGCAAGGCGTAGCAACTAAATATCTAAGAATTTGCTTAACGGCCACAAGGTGACATTCCTTGGGGTTGGATTAAAATCTAGCACACATACATACACTAAGCATAATGTCCGGTCTACTAGCACATAAATAAAGTAAGGAACCTGAAAGGGAATTAGGCTTACACCTATTTTTGAATTGATTTTGGTGGTTGAATTGCCCAACACAAATAATTGGACTAACTAGTTTGCTCTAGTTTATAAGTTCTACAGGTGCCAAAGGTTCACAATAAGTCAATAAAAAGACCAAAAAAAGGGTTCAAGAAGAAAGGAGCAAAGAAAACCGAAGTGCTCCCTGGTCTGGCGCACCGGAATGTCCGGTGTGCCACCGGACGTGTCCGGTGCACCAGGGAAGATCGACTTCAAACTCTTCACCTTTGGGTTTTCCAGGCGCACCTCCGCTATAATTCACCGGACTGTCCGGTGTGCCACCGGACTGTCCGGTGCGCCAGCGGAGCAACGGCTATCTGCGCGCAACGGTCGACTCTGCAAAGTGTACAATGGATTTCAGATGTCAGAGCAGCAAGTCAGAGGGGCACCGGACTGTCCGGTGCGACACTGGACTGTCCGGTGCCACATGAGGACAAAGCCTCCAACGGTCGGCCAGCTCCAATCCTGACGAACAGGCTGACGTGGTGGCTCACCGGACACTGTCCGGTGGCGCACCGGACTGTCCGGTGCGCCCATCGCCAGCAAGCTTCTCCAACGGCCATATTGTGTTTGGTGGCTATAAATACCACCCCAACCGGCCACTTCAAGGTGTGGGAGTCCAAGCAACATTCCAAGTCATCTAGTTGACATACTCAAGCCCCCCAACCACATATATTCATTGATCCATCCTATACACAAGATTTAGACCACTACAACCCACACAAGTGCCACAAAAGAGAGAGCAATCAATTGAGAGCTACTCAATTGAGTTTAGCCCTAGTGCCTTGTGAGATTCATTGAGAGATAGTGTGTGCTACATCTTTGTGTTCATTTGTGCGTGGAGGTTTGACTCCCATTGAACTTCCTCCAAAGTTTTGGAGGCTTGTAAAAGCTAGCAAGAGAGACCAAAGAGTGTGGTGGTCCTTGCGGGATCAAGAGTGATCCTTGAGAAGAAGAAGAGCTCGCCGATCCTTGTGTGATCGGTGGAGAGAGGGAAAGGGTTGAAAAAGACCCGTCCTTAGTGGACTCCTCAACGGGGACTAGGCCTTCGAGGGCCGAACCTCGGTAAAACAAATCACCTGTGTCATTTGTGTTTATTGCTTGTGATTTGTTTGCTTTCCCTTACTCTAAGTTTTCTTGTGCTATTATTTGGTGTTGCTTCAAGTTAAATTCTCATTTAGTGAAGCAACACTTCGCAAGAAACAACTTGATTATTGCTCTTCTCATTTAAGCCCTCTTGCTTTGTTATCATAGACTTATTAGTTGTATTGTCTTATCAATTCCACATTCTTTGAAAGCAATACTCTTTTCAAGCAAGGACTTAGTTTTTATACTCCGATATTGTATATCTTGTTCTAACCACTAATCAAGGGATCTAGTTGGGGGATAAAGTTTTAATTTTCAGGTTTCGCCTATTCACCCCCCTCTAAGTGACTTTCAGAACCTATCATAGACCGGTATGCCTTTTGATCAACAGACTTACCTTCTTTGTTGAGGTCGACATGCCCGTCGGTTCCCATCGGTGTCTTCGTGGGCTTGGCGTCCTTCATCCCAAACCTCTTGAGAAGATCTTGAGTGTACTTCGTTTGGGAGAGGAAGGTGCCATCCTTGAGTTGTCTTACTTGGAACCCAAGAAAGTATGTCAACTCGCCCATCATCGACATCTCAAATTTTTGTGTCATCACCCTGCTAAACTCCTCACAAGACTTTTGATTAGTAGAACCAAATATTATGTCATCGAGATAAATTTGGCACACAAAAAGATCACCGTCACAAGTCTTAGTGAAAAGAGTGGGATCGACTTTCCCAACCTTGAAAGCATTAACAATTAAGAAATCTCTAAGGCATTCATACCATGCTCTTGGGGCTTGCTTAAGTCCATAGAGCGCCTTAGAGAGCTTAAAAACGTGGTTGGGATACCTGTCATCCTCAAAGCCAGGGGGTTGTTCCACGTATACCTCCTCCTTGATTGGCCCATTAAGGAAAGCGCTCTTCACATCCATTTGAAACAACCTGAAAGAGTGGTAAGCGGCATAGGCTAACAATATTCGAATAGACTCTAGCCTAGCCATAGGAGCAAAAGTCTCCTCGAAATCCAAACCTGCGACTTGGGCATAACCTTTTGCCACAAGTCGAGCCTTGTTTCTTGTCACCACCCCGTGCTCGTCTTGCTTATTGCGGAACACCCACTTGGTCCTCACAACGTTTTGCTTTGGACGTGGCACCAGGCTCCAAACTTCGTTCCTCTTGAAGTTGTTGAGCTCTTCCTGCATGGCCAACACCCAGTCCGGATCCTGTAAGGCCTCTTCTACCCTGAAAGACTCAATAGAAGAGACAAACGAGTAATGCTCACAAAAATTAGCTAGACGTGAGCGAGTTGTTACTCCCTTGCTTATGTCACCCAGTATCTGATCGACAGGGTGATGTCGCTGGATCGTTGCTCGGACTTGAGTTGGAGGGGCCCATGGTGCTTCTTCCTCCATAGCTAGTTCTTTTTGTGCCCCCCCTTGATCACGCGCCTCTTCTTGAGGAACCTATTCATCATCTTGAGTTGGGGGATGCACCATCGTTGAGGAAGAAGGTTGATCTTGCTCTTGTTGTTCCTGTGGTCGCACATCTCCAATCGCCATGGTGCGTATTGCAGCCGTCGGAACATCACCTTCATCTATATCATCAAGATCAACTTGCTCTCTTGGAGAGCCATTAGTCTCATCAAATACAACGTTGCTAGAGACTTCAACCAAACCCGATGATTTGTTGAAGACTCTATATGCCCTTGCATTCGAGTCATACCCTAGTAAAAACCCTTCTACTGCCTTGGGAGCTAATTTAGGATTTCTACCTTTCTTCACTAGAATGTAACATTTGCTCCCAAATACACGAAAGTATGAGACGTTGGGTTTGTTACCGGTAAGAAGTTCATACGAGGTCTTCTTGAGGAGGCGATGAAGGTAGACCCGGTTTATGGCGTGGCAAGCTGTGTTCACAGCTTCCGACCAAAACCGCTCAGGCGTCTTGAACTCTCCAAGCATTGTCCTCGCCATGTCGATGAGCGTCCTGTTCTTCCTCTCTACCACACCATTTTGCTGTGGTGTGTAGGGAGCAGAGAACTCGTGCTTGATGTCTTCCTCCTCAAGATACTCCTCCACTTGTAGATTCTTGAACTCGGACCTGTTGTCGCTTCTTATCTTTTTCACCTTGAGCTCAAATTCGTTTTGAGCCCGCCTTAGAAAGCGCTTGAGGGTCCCTTGGGTTTCTGATTTATCCTGCAAAAAGAACACCCAAGTGAAGCGGGAAAAATCATCAACAATTACTAGACCATATTTACTTCCCCCGATGCTAAGGTAGGCGACGGGTCCGAAGAGGTCCATAAGTAGTAGCTCCAGTGGTCTTGATGTTGTCATCACATTCTTGTTGTGATGAGTGCTTCCCACCTGTTTCCCTGCCTGACAAGCTACACAAGGTCTATCTTTTTCGAAGCAGACATTTGTTAGTCCTAACACATGTTCTCCCTTTAGAAGTTCATGAAGGTTCTTCATTCCAACATGTGCTAGACGGCGATGCCACAACCAGCCCATGCTAGTCTTAGCTATTGAGCATGCATCTAGATCGGTCTCCTGTTTCGAAAAATCAACTAAGTAGAGTTTGCCGTCTAATACACCCTTAAAAGCTAATGAACCATCACTCCTTCTAAAGACAGAAACATCAACATTTGTAAACAAACAATTGTAGCCCATGTGGCACAATTGACTTACAGACAGAAGGTTATATCCAAGCGACTCTACTAGAAATACGTTTGAAATGGAGTGCTCATTGGTGATGGCTATCTTGCCTAAGCCTTTGACCTTGCCCTGGTTCTCATCTCCAAAGATGATCGTATCCTAGGAATCCTTGTTCTTGACGTAGGAGGTGAACATCTTCTTCTCCCCCGTCATGTAGTTTGTGCATCCGCTGTCGATAATCCAGCTGAGCCCCCGGATGTATAAACCTGCAAGGCAATTTACACTTGGGTTTTAGGTACCCAACTCGTGTTGGGTCCTACAAGGTTAGTCACGATAGCCTTTGGGACCCAAATACAAGTCTTGTCTCCCTTGCATTTGGATCCCAACTTTCTAGCAACTACTTTTTCATTCTTACATAAAAGAGCAAATGAAGTATTGCAAGCATGGTAAATAGTAGAAGGTTTATTGCACATTCTCCTAGGCACATGAGGTACAACATTACTTCTCCTAGGCCTACTTCTACCATGCACAAAAGTAGAGCTAGAGGCAAACATAGCATGTGAATTATTATAATCAACATAACTCCTATTATAATGAGCATTCCTAGAAAATTTTCTATCATAAATGAAAGCATGATTCCTTTGAATGCTACTAGCCATAGGGGCCTTCCCTTTCTCCTTGGCAAGAATGGGAGCCTTTTGGCTTGTTAAGTTCTTGGCTTCCTTTCGAAAACCAAGCCCATCCTTAATTGAGGGGTGTCTACCAATTGTGTAGGCATCCCTAGCAAACTTTAATTTATCAAAATCAATCTTGCAAGTCTTAAGTTGAGCATTAAGACTTGCCACCTCATCATTTAATTTAGAAATGGACGCAAGATGATCATCACAAGCATCAATATCAAAATCTTTGCATCTGTTGCAAATAGCTACATGTTCTACACAAGATCTAGTAGTATTAGCTTCCTCTAGCTTAGCATTTAAATCATCATTCAAAATCTTTAAACTAGATATTGATTCATGGCACACAGACAATTCAGAGGATAACATTTCATTTCTCTTAATTTCTAGAGCACGAGATTTTTGAACGCTAATAAATTTATCATGCTCTTCATACAAAATATCCTCTTGCTTTTCTAAGAGTCTATCCTTTTCATTTAAAGCATCAATTAATTCATTGATTTTATCTACTTTAGCTCTATCCAAACCCTTAAATAAATCAGTATAATCTACTTCATCATCACTAGAATCATCATCGCTAGAAGTAGTGTACTTAGGGTATCTCGAACACTTACCTTCTTCTCCTTGGCCATGAGGCAAGTGTGGCGTTTGTTGGGGAAGAGAGAAGACTTGTTGAAGGCTGAGGCTGTCAGTCCTTCATCGTCGGAGTCGGATGAAGAGCAGTCCGAGTCCCATTCTTTCCCAAGGTGCGCCTCGCCCTTTGCCTTCCTATAGCTCTTTTTCTTCTCCTTCTTCCCGCTCTTTTCTTGTTCCTGGTCATTAGCATTATCGGGACAATTTGCTATAAAGTGACCAGTCTTACCGCATTTGAAGCAGAAGCGCTTCCCCTTTGCTTTGTTCTTGTTGGGATGCTCCTTGCGTCCTTTTAGAGCGGTCTTGAAGCGTTTAATGATTAGGGCCATCTCTTCTTCGTTTAGCCCGGCAGCTTCAACTTGTGCCACCTTGCTTGGTAGCGCCTCCCTGCTGCTTGTTGCTTTGAGGGCAACAGTTTGAGGCTCGTGGACGGGTAGTGGACCGTTTAGAGCATCGTCCACATATCGGGCCTCCTTCACCATCATGCGCCCGCTCACAAACTTCCCAAGAATCTCCTCGGGCGTCATCTTGGTGTACCTGGGATTCTCACGAATAAGGTTAACAAGATGGGGGTCAATTACCGTGAATGACCTTAGCATAAGTCGGACGATGTCGTGTTCCGTCCATCTTGTGCTTCCATAGCTTCTAATCTTGTTGACCAGGGTCTTGAGCTTGTTGTATGTTTGTGTTGGCTCCTCTCCCCTGATCATCGTGAACCTTCCCAGCTCGCCTTCCACCAACTCCATTTTGGTGATCATGGTCGCGTCGTTCCCCTCATGTGATATCTTGAGGGTGTCCCGTATTAGCTTGACGTTGTCCAAACCGCTCACCTTTTTGTATTCATCCCTGCACAAAGATGCTAGCAAAACAGTGGTAGCTTGTGCATTCTTATGAATTTGCTCATTGATAAACACAGGGTTATCAGTACTGTCGAAATGCATTCCATTTTCAACTATCTCCCAAATACTAGGATGGAGAGAAAATAAGTGACTACACATTTTGTGACTCCAAAAAGAGTAGTCCTCTCCATCAAAGTGTGGAGGTTTACCAAGAGGAATTGAAAGCAAATGAGCATTGGAATTAAAAGGAATACGGGAATAATCAAATGAAAAGTTTTGATTAACCGGTTTCTTCTTAGACGAGTCATCGTCGTCGTCTCTTGGTGAAGAAGAGGAGGCGTCGCTGTCACGGTAAATGATCTTCTTGATCCGCCTCTTCTTCTTCCCGTCCCTCTTCTTGTGACTCGATCCTGAGTCAGTGGGCTTGTCATCCCTTGGTTCGTTGAAGAGGGACTCCTCCTTGTCGTTGACCACCATCCCCTTTCCCTTAGGATCCATCTCTTCGGGCGATTAGTCCCTTACGTGAAGAGAACGACTCTGATACCAATTGAGAGTACCTAGAGGGGGGTGAATAGGTGATCCTGTAAAAATCAAAAACTAATAGCCACAAAACTTAGTTGTTAAAGTTAGAGCGGCTAAGTAGCTTGAAACGAGCTCTTGTGAACACAGACAATCAAAAAGAAAGCACACAAGAGACACACGATTTTTATCCCGTGGTTTGGCCAAGTAACACTTGCCTACTTCCACGTTGTGGCGTCCCAATAGACGAGGGTTGCACTCATCCCCTTTCAAGTGATCCAATGATCAACTTGAATACCACGACTTTTCTTCCTTATCTCTTTTTCCCGTTTGCGAGGAATCTCCACAAGTTGGAGTCTCTCGCCCTTACACAAAGATCACAATGAAAGCACAAGAGTAAGGTTGGGGAGCAACACACACAAATCCGCAGCACATACACGCACACACGCCAAGACTTGAGCTCAAAATGAAGCACAAAGAGTTCACAACTAGAACGGAGCTCAAATCACTAACACAATCAATCAGGTGCGTGGAGACAGAGTGTGGAAGACTTAGAATGCTTAGTGAATGCTTGGGTGACTCCTCCATGCGCCTAGGGGTCCCTTTTGTAGCCCCAAGGCAGCTATGAGTCGTTGGAGGCCAACAAGGAAGGCTAAGATTGCCTTCTGTCGGGTGGCGCACCGGACAGTCCGGTGCGCCACCGGATAGTCACTGTAGCTGTCTGGTGCGCGATTTCCTTCCTTTTCTGGCGCATCCGACCATTGGTTTTGGGATCGGTTGGCGCACCGGACACTGTCCGGTGCACACCGGATAGTCCGGTGCCCCCCGCCGACCGTTGGTGCGAGCCACGCGTCGCGCGAAGATTGCGTTGCCGACCGTTGGCGCAGACGACCGTTGGCTCACCGGACAGTTCGGTGCACCACCGGACAGTCCGTTGAATTATAGCCGTACGCCGTCAAACTTCTCCCGAGAGTGGCCTGTTCACCGGAGTTTAGCCTAGCGCATCGGACACTGTCCGGTGCACCACCGGACAGTCCGGTGTGCCAGACCGAGCAGGACTTCGGCTGTACCAAGCCAAGTCATTTGCATTTCTTTTCTTCTCTTCTTTTCTCTGTTTCTAGCACTTAGACAATATATGTTAGTACTCAAAACAATGTACTAAGTCTAGAAACATATCTTGTTACATGATTTGCACTTCTTGCTAGTTTGGCACATAATCAACTCACTTAATATGTGTTGGATACTTAATCACCAAAACATTATAGAAATGGCCCAAAGGCACATTTCCCTTTCAGTGATCGATATGGGTCGTTTTAGCCTGGTAGCGTCGCTTCTACTTGTTGTCGCCCTTGCCATCCTGCTTCCATCTGTTGGAGAATATAAATGAATTACTCACATCTTATGAACTTAAACTTTATGTTGAACTAATTGATAGATGCATATCAAAGTCAGCGGTCTCGAGTTTGAATTCTGGTTAGCACCATTACTCTCTTTTTCCAACTTTGGTTGGGTTAGTGGAGCTTCACTATCTATGCCAGTTCATTATGTAATTTCTAGCATCTGGCCAAAATAACAATGTACTAGGAAAACAGATCTTAAACTTAGCCGATTCATGCAAAATAATCCAAAATCAGATTTGCTCAAACCAAATAGTGGCATAGCTCCTTGAACTTGGCATATTGTATCTGAAAGTCGCCTAGAGGGGGGTGAATAGGCAGAATCTGAAAATTATAATCTTAAGCACACACTATAAGCCGGGGTTAGCGTTAGAATTAAAATCGAGTCCGAAAGAGAGGGCGAAAAACAAATCACAAGCAAATGAAGAGTGACACGATGATTTGTTTTACCGAGGTTCGGTTCTTGCAAACCTACTCCCCATTGAGGTGGTCACAAAGACCGGGTCTCTTTCAACCCTTTCCCTCTCTCAAACGGTCACCTAGACCGAGTGAGCTTCTCTTCTCAATCAATTTGGACACTTAGTCCCCACAAGGACCACCACACAATTGGTGTCCCTTGCCTTGATTATAAATGACTTGGGAACAAGAAATGGGGAAAAAGAGAAGCGATCCAAGCGCAAGAACTCAAATGAACACAAATATCTCTCTCTCACTAGTCACTAATTGTTTGGAGTGATCTTTGGACTTGAGAAAGGATTTGATCTCTTGTATTGATTCCAGAGCTCTTGTATTGAATGCAATGGCTGAAAACTTGGATGCCTTGAAGTGTGGTGGTTGGGGGGTATTTATAGTCCTAACCACCAAAGTGGTCGTTGGGGAACTCTGCTGTCGACGGGCGCACCGGACAGTCCGGTGCGCCAGCTACGTCACCCAACCGTTTGGGTTCGACCGGTGGAGCTTCTGATAACTAGGCCACCGGACAGTCACTGTTCACTGTCCGGTGCGCCTTCTGGCGCTTGCTCTGACTCTGCGCGCACAGTTCGCACTGTTCACTTTTGCAGACGACCGTTGGCGCGCTAGCCGTTGCTCCCGCTGTCACACCGGACAGTCCGGTGTTGTACCGGACAGTCCGGTGAATTATAGCGGAGAGCAATTTCCAGAAACCTGAAGCTGAGGAGTTCAGAGTGATTCTCCCTGGTGCATCGGACACTGTCCAGTGGCGCACCGGGCAGTCTAGTGCGCCAGACCAGGACAGCCTTCGGTTTTCTTTGCTCCTTTGTTTTGAACCCTTATTTTAACTTTATATTGGTTTGTTGTGAACCTTTGGCACCTGTAGAACATATAATCTAGAGTAAACTAGTTAGTCAATTATTTGTGTTGGGGCAATTCAACCACCAAAATCATTTAGGAAAAGGTTTGACCCTATTTCCCTTTCAATCTCCCCCTTTTTGGTGATTGATACCAACACAACCAAAGCAAATATATAAGTGCAGAATTGAACTAGTTTTGCATAGGGTAAGTGCAAAGGTTGCTTGGAGTGAAACTAATAATTATTTCTACTAGATATGCATGGATTGTTTTCTTCTTATTTAAAATTTTGGACCACGCTTGCACCACTTGTTTTGTTTTTGCAAATTTTTGGAAATTCTTTTTAAAATCCTTTTGCAAATAGTCAAAGGTATATGAATGAGATTTAAGAAAGCATTTTCAAGATTTGAAATTTTCTCCCCCTATTTCAAATGCTTTTCCTTTGACTAAACAAAAACTCCCCTCAATGAAATTCTCCTCTTAGTGTTCAAGAGGGTTTACCAATTGAGATAGAATTTTCAAATATACCAATTTAAAAACATTTAAAAGTTAAACTTAGATCGAAAAATTTTGAAATTGGCGTGGTGGTGCGGTTCTTTTGCTTTGGGCTAATACTTTCTTCCATTTGGCATGAATCTCTTTGCCGTTTATTTTTTCGGCTTCACCGTTTATTTTTCGGTGTAAGTTCTGCATCCCCTTAGGAACGTCTTTTGAACTTCTTCGCCTTCTATTTCGGCGGTATTTTTCGCGTTGACTTTTTGCGCCTCGCCTTATATTTCGGTGGTATTTTTTTCGCGTTGACTTTTCGCGCTTCGCCTTATATTTTGGTGGTATTTGGCTCTGCATTCCCTTAGGAACGACTTTTGAGCAAAAAACTTACACTGCGCTCCTTGGGAACGACTTTTTTGAGCTTCGGCATTTTTGGAGCTTCGTAAATCTGTGAAGAAGATATATTTCATTTTAATAGAAGCGAAACTATTACAAAGAATTAAAACTAGATTTGCATTACTTGTCCCTTATTAAAAAACAAACTGGCATAGAATAAAAAAGTGTTTCAGAAAGTAGGATATCTCTCAATAGATGTGCTTTGACTTCGGCACAGTACTGTTGACTGTGCGAGCTTCGGATTCCTCCCTGAAATCCCGCTGTTGTTGGGGTGTGTTGGTGCCCTTCTAGCTGCTGACCCCGTGAATAGGTAGGTTGTAGTGGTGGCGGAGGTGGAAGCTGTGGCCAAGAAACATGTGGCTGACTGGCCGAAGCAACAAAAACTGCAGAATGATTACCCACATATTCTGGTATGTAGGCTGAGTGGCACGAAGCAATGTGCAAGACCTGCTTCGGTTGACTCTGCCGAGCTTCGGCTTCTGCAATCTCCTTCTGCTTTTGGATGGTAATTTGGCACATTCTTGTAGTATGGCCCTTGTCTTCACACAAAATAAGCAGTAGATCTTCCTGGGCTGGTCCCCATATCTTCCTCCGAAGCCCCTGGCGCCTCTGCCTCTTGGAGCTGGCGGCCGGAAAGAGCTTTGTTGCTGCCCCGAAGGTTGTGAGGTATACTGTGGCCTCTGCAGCTGACTTCCTTTGTCATCATTCTGAGTGGAGTTATGAATTGACCTGACATGTCTCAGGTGGATTCTTCCTCCGAAGCCCCTGGTATCTTAGAGAATCTTTAAGCTTCCTCCCTTCTTTGGCGGAAGTCATTGTCAGCCCGGATGTACTCATCCATCTTTTGAAGCCAGCTTCTCTAGAGTTTGTGGGGGCTTCCCTGGCGAAATATTGGGTGGTAGGTCCTGGGCAAAGACCTTTGATCATGGCCCTATTTACAATCTCATTGGGCACGGTAGGCGCTTGTGCCCCTCAATCACAAGAACCTTCGTACATATGCCTGGAGGTATTCTTCGTGGTCTTGGGTGCATTGGAACAAAGCCTGAGCTGTGACCGGCTTCGTTTGAAAACCTTGGAAGCTAGTAACCAACATGTCCTTAAGCTTCTGCCACGATGTAATAGTCCCTGGCCGAAGATAAGAATACCATGTTTGGGCTACATTCCGGACTGCCATGATGAAGGACTTCGCCATGACTGCAGTATTGCCTCCATACGGAGATATAGTTGCTTCATAGCTCATCAGAAACTGCTTTGAATCTGAATGCCCATCATACATGAGAAGCTGAGGTGGCTTGTATGACGGGGGCCACGGGGTAGCCTGCAGTTCTGCTGCCAAGGGAGAAGCATCATCATAAGTAAAGGTATCATGATTAAAATCATCATACCATCCATCTTCGTTGAATAGGACTTCTTGACGAAGTTCCCTGTGTTGGGGCCTTCGATCTTGTTCTTCTTGAACAAGATGGCGCACTTCTTCAGTAGCTTCGTCGATCTTCCTTTGAAGATCAGCCAGCCGCGCCATCTTCTCCTTCTTCCTTTGTACTTGTTGATGAATAATTTCCATGTCCCTGATCTCTTGGTCCAACTCCTCCTCCTGGAGTGTTGGACTGGTGGCTTTCCTCTTCTAGCTTCGCGCCTCTCGGAGAGAGAGGGTCTCCTGGTTTGGGTCCAGCGGCTGCAATGCATCAGTCCCTGGTGCTGAAGCTTTCTTCGGCGGCATGACAAAGGTCAGTGCTTCGGCTTAAGAACAAGGCAACACAAAATGTTAAATGTTAATGCCCTTCGTCCTTCGAAGCATTATTTCCCTTAGGATATAATGATCTTCAGACGAAGGTCATGAAGGACATACCTTCATCATTGTGGTATAAATTAATAAAAGGAGAAGTATATGAAATGCAAGAGACAACATGAACAATGATATAACATTATCAATTCGTCTTCATTATATTATCATGGAAAAATAGAAACAAAATTAAATTACATAAGTACCTTCGACTTGACAGAAGGTAAAAGTACAAGTGTGACGCCCGAGCAAGTATTAGTCAACGTGAACAGTACGGGGGAACTGTTCATCTATTTATAGGCACAAAACGTAGCCTGTGAGAAATTACATTCATGCCCTTTACATTTATTGTTAACTAATAGACAATTCTATGAGGATTAGGTAGCCTTTTCCCTTTTTAAGTCGGTTCTTTTCTCCGCCATTTAGCCGAAGCTCCCCTGCACGTAGCTTCGGAGCAACTCCAACCTTCGTCACGATCATGCTTTTTACATCGTACATGCTTTTAGTCCGAGTCCGAAGGTACCTGTTCACATGTCACACTTAAAGATTTTGTTAAATCACGTTTTTGAGGACCTTCGAAGGACGAAGGCCCCCAACACCCCCTTTGTTGGTGATCTCTCAAAAAGTGATACCGAATGGCTATGTGCTTGGTGCGGCTGTGCTCAACGGGATTATCCGCTGTGCGGATTGCACTCTCATTATCACATAGGAGAGGGACTTCGCTAAATTTGTAGCTATAGTCCCTAAGGGTTTGCCTCATCCAAAGCAATTCCGCACAACAATGACCTGCGGCAATATACTCGGCTTCAGGCGGTAGAAAAGAGCTACTGAGTTTTGTTTCTTTGAAGCCTAAGACACCAGGGATCTCCCTAGAAACTGACAAGTCCCTGATGTGCTCTTCCTATCAATTTTACACCCTGCCCAATCAGCATCTGAATATCCTAATAAATTAAAAGAGGATCCCTTGGGGTACCAAAGACCAAACTTAGGTGTATGAACTAAATATCTCAAGATTCGCTTCACGACCCTAAGGTGAACTTCCTTAGGATCTGCTTAGAACCTTGCACACATGCATACGGAAAGCATAATATCCGGTCGAGATGCACATAAATAGAGTAGAGAACCTATCATCGACCGGTATACCTTTTGATCTACGGATTTACCTCTCGTGTCGAGGTCGAGATGCCCATTGGTTCCCATGGGTGTCTTGATGGGCTTGGCATCCTTCATTCCAAACTTGGTAAGAATGTCTTGAATTTACTTCGTTTGGCTGATGAAGGTGCCCTCTTGGAGTTGCTTGACTTGAAATCCTAGAAAATACTTCAACTCCCCATCATAGACATCTCGAATTTTTGTACCATGATCCTACTAAACTCTTCACAAGTAAATTTGTTAGTAGACCCAAATATGATATCATCAACATAAATTTGGCACACAAACAAATCATTTGCAATAGTTTTAGTAAAGAGAGTAGGATCGGCTTTTCCGACTTTGAAGCCATTAGTGATAAGAAAATCTCTTAGTCATTCATACTATGCTCTTGGGGCTTGCTTGCGCCCATAAAGCTCCTTAGAGAGTTTATAGACATGGTTAGGGTACTCACTATCTTCAAAGCCAGGAGGTTGCTCAACATAGACCTCTTCCTTGATTGGTTCATTGAGGAAGGCACTCTTCACGTACATTTGATAGAGCTTAAAGCCATGGTAAGTAGCATAGGCAAGTAATATATGAATTGACTCAAGCCTAGCTACGGGTGTATAGGTTTCACCAAAATCCAAACCTTCGACTTATGAATAACCTTTGGCCACAAGTCGTTCTTTGTTCCTTGTCACCACACCATGCTCATCTTGCTTGTTGCGGAACACCCAGTTGTTGCTCATTCCTTGTGAAGTTATTAAGCTCCTCTTGCATCGCCAGCACCCAATCCGAATCTTTAAGTGCATCCTCTACCCTGTATGGCTCAATAGAGGAAACAAAAGAGTAATGTTCACAAAAATGGGCGACTCGAGATCGAGTGGTTACCCCCTTATGAATATCACCGAGGATGGTGTTCACAGGGTGATCTCTTTGAATTGCCTGGTGGACTCTTGGGTGTGGCGGTCTTCGATCCTCAACATCTTCCTTGTCTTGTTCATTAGCATCTCCCCCTTGATCATTGTCCTCCTCTTGAGGTGGCTCCTCTTGATCTTCATTTTCATCATCTTGAGCTTGATCCCCATCTTGAGTTGGTGGAGATGCTTGTATGGAAGATGAAGGTTGATCTTGTGCTTGTGGAGGCTCTTCGAATTCCTTAGGACACACATCCCCAATGGACATGTTCCTTAGCGCGACGCACGGAGCCTCTTCATCATCTAGCTCATCAAGATCAACTTGCTCCACTTGAGAGCCATTAGTCTCATCAAACACAATGTCAAAAGAAACTTCAACTAGTCCAGTGGACTTGTTAAAGACTCTATATGCCCTTGTGTTGAGTCATAACCAAGTAAAAAGCCTTCTACAGCCTTAGGAGCAAATTTATATTTTCTACCTCTTTTAATAAGAATAAAACATTTGCTATCAAAGACTCTAAAATATGAAACATTGGGCTTTTTACCGGTGAGGAGTTCATATGATGTCTTCTTGAGGATTCGGTGTAGATATATAACGGTTGATGGAGTAGCAGGCAGTGTTAATCGCCTCGGCCCAAAACCGATCCGGTGTCTTGTACTCATCAAGCATGATCCTTGCCATGTCAAGTAGAGTTCTATTCTTCCTCTTCACTACACCATTTTGTTGAGGTGTGTAGGGAGAAGAGAATTCATTCTTGATGCCCTCCTCCTCAAGAAAGCCTTCAATTTGAGAGTTCTTGAACTCCGTCCCATTGTCGCTTGTAATCTTTTTTATCCTTAAGCCAAACTCATTTTGAGCCCGTCTCAAGAATCCCTTTAAGGTCTCTTGGGTTTGTGATTTTTCCGGCAAAAAAAACACCCAAGTGAAACGAGAATAGTCATCCACAATTACATGACAATACTTACTCCCGCCGATGCTTATGTAAGCTATCGGGCCTAATAAATCCATGTGGAGTAGCTCAAGCGGCCTGTCGGTCGTCATGATGTTCTTATGTGGATGATGAACACCAACTTGCTTTCCTGCTTGACATGCCATACAAATCCTGTCTTTCTCAAAATGAACATTGGTTAGTCCCAAAATGTGTTCTCCCTTTAGAAGCTTATGAAGATTTTTCATCCCAACGTGGGCTAGTCGGCGATGCCAGAGCCAACCCATGTTAGTCTTAGCAATTAAGCAAGTGTCGAGTTCAGCTCTTTTAAAATCAACTAAGTATAGCTGACCCTCTAACACTCCCTTAAATGCTACTGAATCATCACTTCTTCTAAAGACAGTAACACCTATATCCGTAAAAAGATAATTGCAGCCCATTTTGCATAATTGAGAAACTGAAAGCAAGTTGTAATCTAAAGAATCTACAAGGAAAACATTGGAAATAGAATGGTCAGGTGATATAGCAATTTTACCAAGTCCTTTGACCAAACCTTGATTTCCATCCCTGAATGTGATAGCTCTTTGGGGATTTTGGTTTTTCTCATAGGAGGAGAACATCCTTTTCTCCCCAGTCATGTGGTTTGTGCACCCGCTATCAATGATCCAACTTGAGCCCCCGGATGCATAAACCTACAAAACAAATTTAGGCCTTGTTCTTAGGTACCCAAACGGTCTTGGGTCCTTTCACATTAGAAACAAGCACCTTGGGTACCCAAACACAAGTCTTTGACCCCTTGTGTTTGGCCCCAACATATTTGGCAACTACTTTGCCTGATTTGTTAGTTAAAACATATGATGCATCAAAAGTCTTAAATGAAATGTTATGATCATTTGATGCAATAGAAGATTTCTTTTTAGGCATTTTAACATGGGTAGAACACCTAGAGCTAGAAGCCTCATTCTTATAAATAAAAGCATAGTGAGAAACAGAATGAGTCTTCTTAGCATGAATTCTCCTAATCTTATCCTCAGGATAACCAACAGGATATAAAATATAGCCCTCGTTATCCTGAGGCATGGGAGCCTTGCCCTTAACAAAGTTAGACAGTCTCTTAGGGTCATTAAGTTTGACATTGCCTCCTTGTTGGAAGCCAATGCTATCCTTAATGCCAGGGCGTATCCCACTATAGAGCATACTACTAGCAAATTTAAAATTTTCATTCTCTAATTCATGCTCGGCAATTTTAGCATCTAATTTTGCTATATGATCATTTTGTTGTTTAATCATAGCAATGTGATCATGGCTAGCATCAACATTAACATCTCTAAATCTAGTGCAAATAGAGACATGAATAACAGTAGATGTAGAGGGTTTGCAAGCATTTAATTCATCAATCTTAGCATGTAAAATAGCATTCTCGTCTCTAAGATTAGAAATAGAAACATTGCAAACATTTAAATCTTTAGCCTTAGCAATTAATTTTTCATTCTCAATCTTAAGTCTAGAGAGTGATTCATTCAAACTAGCATTATCATTTTTAAGTATGACAAGAGAATCATCACAAACATTTAATTTCTCAACGTTAGCAATTAATTTGACATTTTCATTTCTAAGGTTAGAGATAGTGTCATGGCAAGTGCTTAGCTCACTAGTCAATTTTTCACATTTTTCTACCTCTAGAGCATAAGCATTTTTAACCTTAACATTCTTTTTGTTTTCTTTAATAAGGAAGTACTCTTGGCTATCCAAGAGTTCATCCTTCTCATGAATGGCACTAATTAATTCATTCAATTTTTTCTTTTGTTGCATGTTTAGGTTGGCAAAAAGAGCAAACAAATTTTCTTCATCATCACTAGAGTTATCCTCATCACTAGATGTTGCATATTCAGTGGAGGCTCTAGATTTTACCTTCTTTTTGCTGTCCTTTGCCATGAGGCACTTGTGGCCGACGTTGGGGAAGAGGAGGCCCTTGTTGACGGCGATGTTGGCGGTGTCCTCGTCGGAGGAGGAGTCGATGGAGCTCTCATCAGAGTCCCACTCCCGACATACGTGGGTATCGCCGCCCTTCTTCTTGTAGTACTTATTCTTTTCCTTCTTCCTTCCCTTCTTGTCATCGCCCCTGTCACTGTCACTAGAAATAGGACATTTTGTTATAAAGTGATCGGGCTTACCACACTTGTAGCAAACTTTCTTGGAGCGGGGCTTGTAATCCTTCCCCCTCCTTTGCTTGAGGATTTGGCAGAAGCTCTTGATGATGAGCGCCATCTCCTCATTGTCGAGCTTGGAGGCATCGATGGGGAGCCTACTTGATGTAGACTCTTCTTTCTTCTCCTCCGTTGCTTTGAAGGCAACGGGTTGCACCTCGGGTGTGGAGGTGGCTGCCTCGCTCGATGATTTGTTTGGAGCCTTTGATCATCAATTCAAAGCTCACAAATTTTCCTATCACTTCCTTGGGAGATATTAGTTTATATCTAAGATCACCACGAATTAATTGAACTTGAGTAGGGTTAAGAAAAACAAGTGATCTAAGAATAACCTTGACCATTTCATGGTCATCCCATTTTGTGCTCCCGAGGTTGCGCACTTGATTCACCAAGGTCTTGAGCCGGTTGTACATAGCTTGTGGCTCCTCTCCTTGGTTGAGCATAAAATGACCGAGCTCCCCCTCGATCGTCTCCCTCTTCGTGATCTTGGTCACCTCATCTCCCTCGTGCGCGGTCTTGAGCACGTCCCAAATTTCTTTGGCGCTCTTCAACCCTTGCACCTTATTATACTCCTCCCGACTTAGAGAGGCGAGGAGTATAGTAGTGGCTTAGGAGTTGAAGTGCCGGATTTGGGCAACCTCGTTCGAATCATAATCTTCATCCCCCGGCGATGGTACCTGCACTCCAAACTCAACAACGTCCCAAATACTTGTGTGGAGTGAGGTTAGGTGATGCCTCATTTTATCACTCCACATGTTATAATCTTCACCCTCATAAACGGGTGGTTTGCCTAATGGGACGGAAAGTAAAGGAGTACGTTTGGAAATACGAGGATAGCGTAGGGGAATCTTACTAAACTTCTTGCGCTCATAGCGCTTAGAAGTGACGGACGGCGCGTCGGAGCCGGAGGTGGATGGCGATGAAGAGTCAGTCTCATAGTAGACCACTTTCTTCATCTTCTTCTTCTTATCGCCGCTCCGATGCGACTTGGTGTGTGAAGGGGATCCCTTCCCCTTATTGCCGGACTCTCTCGATGGAGTCTTCCCGTGGCTTGTGACGGGCTTCTTGCCGATCATGACCTCCTTCTTGGCGTGATCTCCCGACATCACTTCGAGCGGTTAGGCTCTAATGAAGTACCGGGCTCTGATACCAATTGAAAGTCGCCTAGAGGGGGTGAATAGGTGGAATCTGAAAATTATAATCTTAAGCACACACTACAAGCCAGGGTTAGCGTTAGAATTAAAATCAAGTCCGAAAGAGAGGGCGAAAAATAAATCACAAGCAAATGAAGAGTGTGACATGGTGATTTATTTTACTAAGGTTCGGTTCTTGCAAACCTACTCCCCGTTGAGGTGGTCACAAAGACCAGGTCTCTTTCAGCCCTTTCCCTCTCTCAAACGGTCACCTAGACCGAGTGAGCTTCTCTTCTCAATCAATTTGGACACTTAGTCCCCACAAGGACCACCACACAATTGGTGTCCCTTGCCTTGATTACAAATGACTTGGGAACAAGAAATGGGGAAGAAGAAAAGCGATCCAAGCGCAAGAACTCAAATGAACACAAATATCTCTCTCTCACTAGTCACTAATTGTTTGGAGTGATCTTTGGACTTGGGAGAGGATTTGATCTCTTGTTTGTGTCTTGGAGTGAAGTCTAGAGCTCTTGTATTGAATGCAATGGCTGAAAACTTGGATGCCTTGAAGTGTGGTGGTTGGGGGGTATTTATAGCCCCAACCACCAAAGTGGCCGTTGGGGAACTCTGCTGTCGACGGGCGCACCGGACAGTCCGATGCGCCACCGGACACTGTCTGGTGCGCCAGCCACGTCACCCAACCGTTAGGGTTCGACCGGTGGAGCTTCTGACAACTGGGCCACCAGACAGTCCGGTGGTGCACCGGACAGTCACTGTTCACTGTCCGGTGCACCTTCTGGCGCCTGCTCTGACTCTGCGCGCGTAGTTCACACTGTTCACTGTTCACTATTCATGGCGCGCTAGCCGTTGCTCCCGCTGGCACACCGGACAGTCCGGTGCTGCACTGGACAGTCTGGTGAATTATAGCGGAGAGCAATTTCTAGAAACCCGAAGCTGAGGAGTTCAGAGTGATTCTCCCTGGTGCACTAGACACTATTCGGTGTTGCACCGGACAGTCCGGTGCGCCATACCAGGGCAGCCTTCGGTTTTCTTTGCTCCTTTGTTTTGAACCCTTTCTTTTAACTTTGTATTGGTTTGTTGTGAACCTTTGGCACCTGTAGAACATATAATCTAGAGCAAACTAGTTTGTCCAATTATTTGTGTTGGGCAATTCTACCACCAAAATCATTTAGGAAAAGGTTTGACCCTATTTTCCCTTTCAGTATCACTTGAATCTCCGAACTTTGCATATTATATCACTTGGGTATCCTAAACTTTCATTAATGCGTTTTAGCGTGGCATGTCACATCAGCATTCAGTTTGAGCAAACCAGGTTTAAATGATTTTCATGGGTTGCTCAAGTTAGTTTTAGACCGGTTTTCTTGGCTTCCTGAGTTCAAAGACCTAAGTGATATAATGTGCCAAATTTGAGGTCCTTGATACATTTTACTTCAAATAAAATATTGGACGTTGACCCCTATATGATTAAAAAAGTTCTCCGCCTAGACGTGTAACATGCTGTGTACTTATATATACTACTAAATACCTCCCTTTTGAGGTATATATGGCTCCGCGGATGAAAAAAATGACATTGTTAGGGAAACAAAAACACTTGAGGCCTTGTTTGGATACTCTCGTATTCACCTTAATCTATCTTATTTCATCTCGATCCACATATATTGAGGTGGATTGGAGTGGAACTTAGACTAATTTACACCTAATCCACCTCAGTACATGTGGATTGAGGTGAATACGAGAGTATCCAAATTCGTATTTGTCACAATCCACATGTGTTGGGATGGATTGGAGTAGAACTTAAACTAATTTATACATCAACATATGGATTGGCATGAATACCAAATTATCCAAACAAGATCTAAAAAACAAGATCTAAAGATGAGCGGTGGAGCATCCCATTGGTGAAGGGAGTGGAGAAATGTTACATTTTTCCTCAACTAAGACCATCTACAGTAGTTTACTCATAGTTTACCAAAAACATTCTTTTTGCATTGTTCTGCACTGTAGACTGCACTGTTCGCGGAGTGGAGTTTGAATATGGGTATTGTAACACCCCAGGTGTTACTTAGGGTTTTCACTCAAGCCTACACTATTGAACCCATCATCACATGTGGTTTAGTTTGAGCAAAAGACACCAAACTTGGGGGTCAAGATCCTAAGTGTAACCCATCTTAAAAGTCATGCTTTGGCCTTATCATGCACCTAAGGAGGAGATAATGGCTCAAACCCTAATTCAAACCCATTTAGGCAAATGGAGCCCTAGAAGGGAGTATATCAAAAAGGCTATGTAAACCACATTATCATAACTTGGGCTAATTATCAAAGTTGTAGTACACTTAATACCCTACAAAAAATAGTAAGAGAGTGACCCCAAAAAGGCTTCATAAAACCCCCAAAAAGGTCACCAAAGAGAAGAGCATAAAAGAAAAATCAGATTTTTCTCAAATTCAAAACCGACCCTCTTTCAAAGATCAAGCATGTTCACCTTCTTCCAAACCTCAAAACCAAAGGGCCCAATTAACAAAATGGCACCTAAAGACCCCTAGAACACTCTGGAAAAATTTGAACCCAACCCTAAGTCGTTTGACACGACTTGACACAGTTTTTGTCTCGGTTTGGACAGCTCGGACAGAGCCAACTTCACACCACAATATCTCTCAAACCCGACCATATCTTTGCTTGGAACTCACATGGAAAAGATAGGATATGGTACAGAGAAGAGACCGTACACGGGATTTTTGCTGAGATCTGCACGCTATGGCGACCAAACAGGCCGTTGAACACTGGCAGAAGTAAACCACCACGTGTTCGACGTGGGCAGGCACTCGAAAGCGCGCCCAGAGCACGCTCGCACGCGTACCCCCGCGCGCCCTCGGCCGCCCCCGTGCCCACGCCTGTGTCGTGCCCGCGACTGGCTATAAAGCTCACCCTCATGCACGGCCATCTTCCCCGTTGCCCCCTCCGCACCGCGCCTAGCCTTTCCGAGCCAGCCCGTAGCTCCGGTGACCTCCCCGCGACCTGCCAGAGCCACCCGAGGGTGCCCGCCGTGGCCAAACCATTCCCGCCCACCTTCGCTCGATCCATTCCGAGCCCTCGGATAGCTTCCTCAAGAGGCTGTGAAGCTTGCCCGAGCTTGAGCCGAGGACCAGCCCCACCGGAACAGGGCAATCACGCTCGCCGGAGTTCGTGAACCCGCCGAAGCACGTGGACCGGGCAAACCACTGAACCATTTCTCGATTCCTTGCGCGCATAGCCTCTACATCACCCTAGTGGAGCTCCTCGTGCACTTTGATTGAACCCTACCGCCGTGGTTTGGCCGGAGCAGGTGCCACCGACGACCTCCTGCCGCCTGCGCTCGTGGCCAGAGCAGCTCCAGCCACCTCTGACGCTGACCCGTACACCGACGTGACCGCCGTGACCTCCCTGACGTCACCGACCACCCCTCTGGACCTTTACTGCCGCCGGTAAGCCTCGCCACCGTGATCTTTGCCCCGGTTACTGTTCCAGTCAGTCAGGGATCGCGGGTTAGATTTAGGTTAAGTCCAGGGGGTTTTGTGTAAGGTCAGTGACTCATGCAAATAGTAGACCGAGGGCTGTTTTGTGAGAGAAAGGGGGAAGAAAACCCAGGGACTTCAGCGCAAATCTGTTTTCTTTTCCCATTTTGAATTTACTTTTCTTTTAAATATTGCAGAGAACTTGATAAATACATAACTTGAAGAATAATCATTCAAATGTAATCAAACCAATTTTGCTAGACTTTATGAAATATAAACTATCAAGCAAAAATTGTAAACCCCATAGTTCCTGTAATATTTTCTAGAGTTTTGATTTAAATAAGAAAACTACCCAAACCTTAATAATAAATGGAAAAATAGAAATGTTGCTAGACCAAGGTTGAGAAAAATAGTGGAGACACTAACCTAGTAGTTACACTGTTTAAAATTAATAAACACCCCAGTATACAAGGTTAAGGAAGATTTATTCACTAAACCTTGTTTATGCTCAAACTTACGAAAATGAAGGAAAGGGGTTGAAAATGGACACCAGAGGGCAACCATATTTTTCCTAGCATGCCTAAGTGATGTAGTTCACAAGAAAATTTTGTTGAACCATAGTCCAGTGAAAGGAAATTGCACTCACATTTATTAATGGAAAACAGGGAAAACTTTGAAAAAATCATAAGAAAATAATCCTAAGGAGAAAACACCCCTACCTTAGGAATGACTGCTCTTGTGTTAAGAAGAACCTAGGAAAAATACAAGTTCTATTGTTTGATATTTTGCAAATAGCAAGTTAGTTATAAGTGTCTTTTTGGCATTAAACTTTAGAAAGTCATAACTAAATAACCACTAAGTAACCCTCTGTGATTTTTGGCACAAAAGCATGTTATTACCCATAGATACCAGCAAAAATAACTCTTAGTACAGAACCCACACCTAGATAAGAGTTGTAGTGCAAAGTGACCCCTCTGCCCCAACTTTTGTTATTTTTGTCCAGGGCATATTCCATTTATTTTTGACCTCAGATTTATAGGACAGACTACAATGACCAATATTAACCCACTGTAATTGTTACAGAATTTTTGGAAAATTTGAAATCATTGTTGTAGTTCAAACCCACCTTAAGAGCATAAATAGAAAATGAAAAGGGGAATTAGTAGGGGAAATTATTGTTACCCTAACCAACCCAGCAAAACCCCTTGAGTACCTACTAACACCTTTCAGGGGCAATCCAAGTCTTAATCCACTACGTTTGCCTCTAAGCAAAACCACAAACCTAGGTTGCTAAGCATAAACCACTAAGAGCTTCTTATAACAAGGAAACCCTAAGTCATCAACTAACTTAGTTTTTCTTCACTATGCATAATGGTTACTAAATTCTGCATATCATAGCCTGCATCTATCTTATTCATTGCATTCGATAGAGTGCAACCTCGCTGACGGAGAGTACATCCTCGTGCCGGAGCAAGGAGTTGCTCAGGAGGTAGCCCAGGATCCAGCACCAGAGCCTGTTATCGAGGATATGCCTGCCCCAGCTTTAGAAGGCAAGCCCCAGTTTTATGCATAACCGTTATATATATGCTATTTTACTGCACTTAATGTTTGTAGGCTTGTACTGTGCACTTAAGTGTAGGAGTTGCCTAAAACCCTAGTTGCATGAACTCAGGATTCCTTTTGAGATGGATACTAGTATGCTAGGTCGAGTAGCTGCTTTTGCTTATTAGGGATCTCGGTAGAAGTCGAGTGATTTTCTAGCACTCGCGCGAGGTCAGGAATTGAATGTATCCCTTTTTTATATCAGAATGATGATAGTCGATGGACACGGATCCATGGGGATGCATGGTCTATGAGATGAAATTGGAATAAGGATTAACGTGCGGATACATGTGTCAAGCGTTTGAACGTACTAAGCACATGCCAAGAAATATGGTAAATCGGTAAGCCTAGTACCTGAGTGAACCTGCCCGCGGATTGATCTCCTCACGCGACCTGAGACGTAGTCTCCCATTCTGGTTATGGTGGGTACAAGTGCGGTCACTGCACGACGGCAGTTGGGGTCAGTGAGGCAATGTACGCCAAGGCGGTAGGCCTCTTTCTATTGCCAGGGAATCAATGGGGACGGTTGATGTGTGTGGGGACAGAGTGCCTCGCCACGTCGTGTGTTTAGGTTTACCTTGCAAGGATAAAAACTCGATTCGAATCGTCTGTTTCTCGTAGCTAATGAGACTGCTTGATCCATTGTACTGCATTGAGTAACAAGTGGAAATGGGATGACTTGGCAAAAGTTGTTGATTGCTAAATGCTTGATACCATGAATGATTAGATAGGTACACATTTAGTCTTAAGAGAGTCACACTAAAACTTGAAAAAGCTAAAACTTGATTTTTAGACTCAGCTAGTGCTTTTGGCAACCAAACCCCTCAGCCAAATAGCTACATGTCTAGAGGTAGAGGAGTAGACTCCTCACACCGGGTAAGTCTAGCTGAGTATTAGTATACTCAACCTTGCTTGTGGCATAATTTTTATAGGTTCTCTGGAGGACATGGTTGCTGGAGTGACTTGGCCATCCACCTTGCCACCGGGTTGGACAGTCGAGTGGGACCCTACCTCGGCTGAGGAAGAGCATGAGGAGTGATGGGACAGGCTTCCCCATCCCTCCATTTATTTATCGTTAGTTTTATTCCGCTGCATTCCGAACAATGATCACTACTTTTGCTAAAACTTTGATGATGATGTAATAAATTTAATACTCCTTAATGTATGGTTTTATGCTTTATTGTATTTGCTCTATGCCTCACCATCGAGTGAGTACGTGGTACTTGATCCTGTTAGTGGCCTCGTCGGACTAGATCCGAGGGACTGACGTGTTATTCCTATTTAAGTGTGGTCTAGCCTCTAAGGTGGGACTTAGGCACTTAAGTTGGAATAATATGGGCGGTTCCGCCACAGCTGGTATCGGAGCTTGTACCACCACAGAGGAATCAGTAAATCATAAATACCAGCCTTTTCAAAAGTAAAACTTGTTAGAAACAATTGTTGGATAGATCAGTAAGGCGATAGGGAAGAACATAGAGCGTGAAGCCTTAGGATTATAGAGAGGTAGTTAGGTGGCTAATTGAGTGAGCCCTATAGGCTACTATAAGGGATGAGAATTTTTCCTACTCCCTATAAGTTAATGTGAGGTCGTTTAGGACGAGCATGCATGCATCCTTACTTAAACTACTTGGTAATTGGGTAAGAACTTTAAATACATGATAATGAAGGATTAAGTACATTCAGTGACCTTATTGTGACCTTCAATAGACCAAGCCTTGATCCCCTTTTTACTTTTATAATTCTTTTTCTTTTTTGCTTACGCTTAACCGTACACAGATGACTTCTCACGGATCCTCGGAAGGAGGGAACGCACATTCCCACACGGATGGGCTTGCATGAGAGGGTTTTCCCCGCATCTTGTGGGAGGTACTTCAGGGAGCAGGTTACACGACGCCTCCCTAGTACGCGGTGCAGCTGTTCGAGAAGCACCGGGTGCCCCGCTGTAGGTTGAGGATGACCCTGGAGCCACATCCCTTACAGCCAGGCTGACGTTCATTGGACTCCGAGTCTTTCGGATACCGGGCTGAGGATACTATCGAGGCGATTGCTCTCCACGGGCTAACGACCTTCTGTGGTTTTCACCCCTTGGAGCTGTCTACTCATCCCATTGGCTTGTTCCCTGCTGACAATGAGGACGACCCAATGTGGAAAGATCGAGTGGAGCATGCCAAGGACATATGGGCTCTTTACCCAGGGCAGACTGCTCACTTGACAGTGCGATGCATGAATGCTCTGTATCGTCTGCAAGTGATGCAAGGAGAGGCAATGTCTCAGCTAATGGCATTGTTGGAGGCTACTAAGATCACCTTGGATAACAGAGAGGAACTTGTGGTAGACCTGTCCACGGAGTTGGTGGAAAAGGACCTGTAGGTGGAACAGATGTCCAACGAGATCCAGGAGATGGAGGAGCTCGTGGGAACTAGGGAGAACACCATTGAGGTTCTCAAGGATCAGCTAATCAACACTCAACAGCAACTTGCGGAAGCTAACCAACATTTGGAGATGCACCACCAGGAGATCCAGGACATGGAGGCCAACGGGGATGTCGACATCGAGGGAGGAGAGGAGCCGGAGCCCGCATCTATTTTGGACACTGCTGGCTCAGGGAGACCCCCTTCCCCCTGAGTCAAGCGTTGCCTCGTTCGTCCATTGAGTTGCAGTGATAGAGTTAGAAGTGTGTGGCAGTAGAACTCCTCGAAACTAGCTTAGCTTTTGCACCCTTGGGGTACTAGGCTAGATAGAGTTGAATCATTTGGATCACTGATGTAATCGTAACAAACTCTTTTGGAAGTATGGATGGTGAATGATGTCAGCTTTAATTTATGAGGGAAAGTTTTATGCCCTATAGTATCTTTTATGAATTATGTAAGAAAATATTAGCCTTGTCCTTTCAAATCTGTCACCACCTATGAATCCTGACATCCGAAATATGATATTGAGAGCATCCTTAATTTTTCAGATGGCAGGAAGAGCGCGTTGTGGACAGAATGAGCGCATTTCTCCACCACCGCCACCGCCTCCTACCATGCAAGAACTAATGGCTCAGCAGAATGAGATTATGTGACAGCTGGCTCAGCGTCAGCCACCACCTCAGCACTTTGGTGGTGGTGATCACCATCAGCGTCCCCCAGCAGCGGCCACTTATCAGGAGTTCCTCAGCACTCAGCCGTCGTTGTTCACTCGGGCAGAGGATCCACTTGATGCTGATGTATGGATCAGGGTAGTAGAATCCAAATTCCCATTACTTACTGGCAATCGTTTAGATGCGGCCAAGGTTCGTTTTGCCACCCAGCAGCTTCGCGGACCCGCGCGGACATGGTGGGATCACTTCCTCGCCATGCAGCCCGCTAACCACGTGGTAGAATGGGGAGAGTTCAAGGCAGCCTTCAGAGGGCATCATATACCAGCAGGCATTATGGACCGCAAGCTTAATGAGTTTTTGGCACTCACTCAGGGAAATCGGACAGTGTTGCAGTACGCTCAGGCCTTCAATGACCTATGGAAGTATGCTGGGTACCACGCAGACACTGATGAGAAGAGGGACAGGTTCAGGAGAGGGTTCAGCACTAAGCTCCGTGACCGTCTCAACACCGTCAGAGCCAACAGTTACAATGAGTTAGTCAACATGGCCATTTTGCAGGAAGACTGCATCACAGCCCGTCAGGTAGAAAAGAAGAGGAAGACCCTTGTGGCAGGACCCTCAGCTCAGCCTCAGCACTTCAAGATTATGTCTGATACTCAGAACAGGGGACCTCAGCAGCAGCAAGGATGTTGGGTGATCCGACCACAACAGTAGCTGCAACAGGCACCCAACCGTTCTCAACACCCAGTTCAGAGGAACAACCAGCCACAGCAGCAGCAGTACTGTCGGGGACCATAATTAGGGGTACCCTTAAGGCTCCTAAATCTCAGCTGGTAACCCCTATCAGCACAAAGCTGCAAAGGCCTGATGGGTGCGATTAAGTCAAGGATCAGTCCATTCGAGGGACGCGATCACGCCTCGCCCGAGCCCAGCCTCGGGCAAGGGCAGCCGACCCCGGAGGACCTACGTCTCGCCCGAGGCCCCCCTCCAGCAACGGGCACACCTTCGGCTGGCCCGAGGCCCAGTCTTCGCCAAGAAGCAACCTTGGCCAAATCGCCACACCGACCGACCAAATAGCAGGGGCATTTAATGCAAAGGTGGCCTGACACCTTTATCCTGACGCACGCCCTCCAGTCGACAGAGCCGAAGTGACCGCAGTCACTTCGCCGCTCCACTGACCGGTCTGACAAGAGGACAGCGCCGCCTGCGCCGCTCCGACTGTTGAGCCACTCGACAGAGCGAGGCTGACAGCGGCCAATTCCGGCCTCAGGCATCATAGGAAACTCCGGCTCGCCCGACCCAGGGCTCGGACTCGGGCTCAGCCCCGGAAGACGGCGAACTCCACTCCGCCCGACCCCAGGGCTCGGACTCGGGCTCGGCCCCGGAAGACGATGAACTCCGCCTCGCCCGACCCTAGGGCTCGGACTCAGGGCTCGGCCCCGAAGGACGACAAACTCCGCTTCGCCCGACCCCAGGGCTCGGACTCAACCCTGGCCTAAGCCGACAGTCTCCGCCTCGTCAGACCCGGGGGCTCGGACTCGACCTCGACCTCGGAAGACAGACTCGACCTCGACCTCGACCTCGGAGGATCCTCCACCTCGCCCAACCTAGGGCACGGACCGACCACGTCAACTGGAAGCGCCATCATTACCCTACCCCAAGCTGACTCAGGCTACGGGGAACAAGACCGACGTCCCATCTAGCTCGCTCCACCATACGAGTAATGATGGCGCCCCGCATGCCCTGTGACGACGGCGGCTCTCAGCCCCCTTACGGAAGCAAGAGGACGTCAGCAAGGACTCGACAGCCCCGACAGCTGTCCTTCCGCCAGGCTCCAGCGCTCCTCCGACGGCCATGACACCACGCGAACTGGGTGCCAATACCTCTCCGGCTGCCACGATGGCATGTACTTAGGGCGCTAGCTCTCCACCGCTAGACACGTTAGCACATTGCTACACTCCCCGTTGTACACCTGGATCCTCTCCTTACGCCTATAAAAGGGAGGACCAGGGCCCTCTTACAGAGGGTTGGCCGCGCGGGGAAGGACAGGACGGCGCTCACGCAAGGCCGCTCGCTCCCTCCCGCGTGGACGCTTGTAACCCCCTACTGCAAGCGCACCCGACCTGGGCGCGGGGCTAACACGAAGGCCGCGGGTTCCACTCTCCCACGCCTGTCTCCCTCCGGCTGCTGTCTTCCCCCCTTCGTGTTCCGCCTCGCGTTGACCCATCTGGGCTGGGGCACGCGGCGACAATTCACTCGTCGGTCCAGGGACCCCCCGGGTTTCGAAACACCGACAGTTGGCGTGCCAGGTAGGGGCCTGCTGCGTGTTGACGAACAGCTTCCCATCAAGCTCCAAATGGGCAGTCTCCAGCAACCTCTCCAGCCCGGGACGGTGCTCTATTTCGGGAGTCTTGAGTTCATGTCCCTCGACGGCAGCTACGACATGATACTCCTTGCCCCACCGCGCGGCAGCGACAATGGCGGTCGACAATCCGCCCGCCGGCGAGGAAATCGACGACGCCTTCCCCACGCGGTGGAAGGACGACATTCGGGCTTATCCCGTCCCCTCCCCCGCTGACGGAGGAGGAGGCGGGGCAACCAAGGCCAAGCAGGAGGCGGCACCTCGTTGGCTGTCGAGCGAGTCGACGGTGCCGGCGCCCCAACGGAGGGCGCGTCGGACATTGGCCTCGCGTCTGAGACGAAGACGAGCGCCATCTCCCCGCAACACATCAACCTCGAGCAAACAGACGACGCCAGCACGCTCGCGAAGGACTTGCTAGGCGTCACCCTCGTACCTGAGACGACGGTGCAGTCAGTCCCTGACGTGACTTCGTCACCACCAGTCGACCAAAAGGTACTGACCGATTCCCATCTCGCATCTTTTGGATTCGGCCTCGACCCACCAAGCGACTTCGCTTCGGTGGACATTCTCATAGAGGCGAGTCCAAACCCTCCGGGGTATCGTGTGTGGTCACCCTGGGACCAGCTGACGGTCGTCTCGTCCTATGGGCCCTCGGGGTCCGAGGAAGATGCCGAGCCCGACCTCTATTGGGATTTCTCCGAACTTGGTAACCCCAGTGCCATGCGGGACTTCATGACCGCATGCGACTACTGCCTTTCCGACTGTTCCGACGGTAGCCACGGCCTCGATGACGAGGACTACGGCCCAAGTCGCGAATGTTTCCACGTCGATCTAGGGGGTCCCGGCGAAGGCAACCATCTTGGTATGCCGGAGAACGGTGATCCCCCTAGGCCCGCGCCTCGCGTTGACATCCTTCGGGAGCTAGCTGTGGTCCCCGTCCCGGCGGGGGGTCCTGACCCACAGCTCAAGCAAATCCGCGAGAGGTAGGCCAGGCTCGACGAGGGAGCAGGAACGCTTGTGCCGATCCGCCGGGACATCGGGCAGGAATGGGCGGGCCAACCTCCGGCCGGAGAAGCACGTCATCTCCCCCAGGGCATCCAGCACCGCATCGCCGACGACGTCAGGGTAAGGCTGCCACCGGATTCCAGTGGAGTCGGCCAGAACCTGGCTGCAGCTGCGATACTTCTCCGCGCGATGCCGGAGCCATCAACCACCGAGGGGCGGCGTATCCAGGGAGAGCTCAAGAATCTCCTGGAGGACGCCGCGGTCCGATGAGCCGAAAGCTCTGCATCCCGAAGGCAGGGGTACCCCTCAGAACATCGCGCCGCGACTTCCCGATTCATGCGGGAAGCCTCGGTCCATACCGGGCGCACGCGCAATACAGCGCCTGCGGCCCCGGGTCGCCTCGGCAACGAGCACCATCATCACAGCCGTCGGGCCCACCTCGACGACAGGGTGCGCCGAGGCTACCACCCCAGGCGTGGGGGACGCTACGACAGCGGGGAGGATCGGAGTCCTTCGCCCGAACCACCCGGTCCGCAGGCTTTCAGCCGCGCCATACGACGGGTGTCGTTCCCGACCCGGTTCCGAACCCCGACTACTATCACGAAGTACTCGGGGGAGACGAGACCGGAACTGTGGCTCGTGGACTATCGGCTGGCCTGCCAACTGGGTGGAACGGACGATGATAATCTCATCATCCGCAACCTTCCCCTGTTTCTCTCCGACACCGCTCGAGCCTAGCTGGAGCACCTGCCCCCGGGGCAGATCTCCAACTGGGACGACCTAGTCCAAGCCTTCGCCGGTAATTTCCAAGGCACATACGTGCGCCCTGGAAACTCCTGGGATCTCCGAAGCTGCCGCCAGCTGTCGGAGAGTCTCTCCGGGACTACATCCGGCGATTCTCGAAGCAGCGCACCGAGCTGCCCAACGTCACCGATTCGGATGTCATCGGCGCGTTCCTCGCCGGCACCACCTGCCGCGACCTGGTGAGCAAGTTGGGTCGCAAGACCCCCACCAGGGCGAGCGAGCTGATGGACATCGCCACCAAGTTTGCCTCTGGCCAGGAGGCGGTTGAGGCCATCTTCCAGAAGGACAAGCAGCCCCAGGGCCGCCCACCGGAAGATGCTCCCGAGGCGTCAACTCAGCGCGGCACAAAGAAGAAAGGCAAGAAGAAGTCGCAAGCGAAACGCGACGCCGCCAACGCGGACCTTGTCGCCGCCGCCGAGTACAAGAACCCTCGGAAACCTCCGGGAGGTGCCAACCTCTTCGACAAGATGCTCAAGGAGCTGTGCCCTTATCATCAGGGGCCCGTCAAGCACACCCTTGAGGAGTGTGCCATGCTTCGACGACACTTCCACAAGGCCGGGCCACCCGTGGAGGGTGGCAAGGCTCTCGACGACGCTAAGAAGGAAGATCGCAAGGCAGGAGAGTTCCCCGAGGTCCGCGACTGCTTCATGATCTACGACGGGCAAGTGGCGAACGCCTCGGCTCGGCACCGCAAGCAAGAGCGTCGGGAGGTCTGCTCGGTGAAGGTGGCGGTGCCAGTCTACCTAGACTGGTCCGACAAGCCCATCACCTTCGACCAGGCCGACCATCCAGACCACGTGCCAAGCCCGGGGAGGTACCCACTCGTTCTCGACCCCATCATCGGCAACGTCAGGCTCACCAAGGTCCTCATGGACGGAGGAAGCAGCCTCAACATCATCTACACCGAGACCCTCGGGCTCCTGCGGATCGATCTGTCCTCGGTCCGGACGGGCGCTGCGCCTTTCCATGGGATCATCCCCGGGAAGCGCGTCCAACCCATCGGACAACTCGATCTACCCGTCTGCTTTGGGACGCCCTCCAACTTTCGAAGGGAAACCCTCACGTTCGAAGTGGTCAGGTTTCGAGGAACCTACCACGTAGTGTTGGGGAGGCCATGCTACGCCAAGTTCATGGCCGTCCCCAACTACACCTACCTCAAGCTCAAGATGCCAGGCCCCAACGGGGTCATCACCGTCGGACCCACGTACCGACACGCATACGAATGCGACATGGAGTGCGTGGAGTACGCCGAGGCCTTTTTCGAGTCCGAGACCCTCATCGCTGACCTGGAGAGCCTCTCTAGGGAGGCGCCCAACGTGAAGCGCCACGCCGGCAACTTCGAGCCAGCGGAGACGGTTAAGTCCGTCCCTCTCGACCCCTGCAATGACGCCTCTAAGCAGATCCGGATCGGCTCCGAGCTCGACCCCAAATAGGAAGCAGTGCTCGTCGACTTTCTCCGCGCAAACGCCGATGTTTTTGCGTGGAGTCCCTTGGACATGCCCGGCATACCGAGGGAAGTCGCCGAGCACTCGCTGGATATCCGAGCTGGAGCCCGACCCGTGAAGCAGCCTCTGCGCCGTTTCGACGAAGAAAAGCGCAGAGCCATTGGCGAGGAGATCCACAAGCTAATGGCGGTAGGGTTCATCAAAGAGGTATTCCATCCTGAATGGCTTGCCAACCCTGTGCTTGTGAGAAAGAAAGGGGGAAATGGAGGATGTGTGTAGACTACACTGGTCTAAACAAAGCATGTCCGAAAGTTCCCTACCCTCTGCCTCGCATCGATTAAATCGTGGATTCCACTGCTGGGTGCGAAACCCTGTCTTTCCTCGATGCCTACTCAGGGTATCACCAGATCAGGATGAAAGAGTCCGACCAGCTCGCGACTTCTTTCATCACACCCTTCGGCATGTACTGCTATGTTACCATGCCGTTTGGTTTGAGGAATGCGGGTGCAACGTACCAGCAATGCATGAACCATGTGTTCGGCGAACCCATCGGCCGAACGGTCGAGGCCTACGTCGATGACATCGTAGTCAAGACGAGGAAGACCTCCGACCTCCTTTCCGACCTTGAAGTGACATTCCGATGTCTCAAGGCGAAAGGCGTGAAGCTCAATCCCGAAAAGTGTGTCTTCGGGGTCCCCCGAGGCATGCTCTTGGGGTTCATCGTCTCCGAGCAGGGCATCGAGGCCAACCCGGAGAAGATCGCAGCCATCACCAGCATGGGGCCCATCAAGGACTTGAAAGGCGTACAGAGGGTCATGGGATGCCTTGCGGCTCTGAGCCGTTTCGTCTCGCGCCTCGGCGAAAGAGGCCTGCCTCTGTACCGCCTCTTAAGGAAGGCCGAGTGCTTCGCTTGGACTCCTGAGGACCGAGGAAGCCCTCGGGAACCTGAAGGCGCTCCTCACGAACGCACCCATCTTGGTGCCGCCTGCTGCCGGAGAAGCCCTCTTGATCTACGTCGCCGCGACCACTCAGGTGGTTAGCGCCGCGATTGTGGTCGAGAGACGAGAAGAGGGGCATGCATTGCCCGTCCAGAGGCCAGTCTACTTCATCAGTGAGGTACTGTCCGAAACCAAGATCCGCTACCCACAAATTCAGAAGCTGCTGTACGCAGTGATCCTGACGCGGCGGAAGTTGCGACACTACTTCGAGTCCCATTCGGTGACTGTGGTGTCATCCTTCCCCCTAGGGGAGATCATCCAGTCCCGAGAGGCCTCGGGTAGAATTGCGAAGTGGGCGGTGGAGATCATGGGCGAGACGATCTCATTCGCCCCTCGGAAGGCCATCAAGTCCCAGGTCTTGGCGGACTTCGTGGCTGAATGGGTCGACACCCAGCTCCCGACAGCTCCGATCCAACCGGAGCTCTAGACCATGTTTTTCGACGGGTCGCTGATGAAGACGGGGGCTGGCGTGGGCCTGCTCTTCATCTCACCCATCGGGAAGCACCTACGCTACGTGCTACGCCTCCACTTCCCGGCGTCCAACAACATGGCTGAGTACGAGGCTCTGGTAAACGGGTTGCGAATCGCCATCGAGCTAGGGGTCCGACGCCTCGACGCTCGTGGTGACTCGCAGCTCGTTATTGACCAAGTCATGAAGAACTCCCACTGCCGCGACCCGAAGATGGAAGCTTACTGCGATGAGGTTCGGCGCCTGGAAGACAAGTTCTACGGGCTCGAGCTCAACCACATCGCCCGACACTACAACGAGACTGCGGACGAGCTGGCTAAAATAGCCTCGGGGCGAACAACGGTCCCCCCAGACATATTCTCCCGAGACCTGCATCAACCCTCCATCAAGACCGACGACACGCCCGAGCCCGAGAAGGCCTCGGCCCAGCCCGAGGCACCCTCGGCCCAGTCCGAGGTACCCTCGGCTCGGTCCGAGGTACCCTCGGCACGGTCCGAGGTACCCTCAACCCCCGAGGGTGAGGCACTGCGCGTCGAGGGGGAGCAGAGCGAGGTCACGCCTAATCAAAACTGGCAGACCCCGTACCTGCAACATCTCCACCGAGGAGAGCTGCCCCTCGACCAAGCCGAGGCTCGGCGGTTGGCGCGGCGCGCCAAGTCTTTCGTTTTGCTGGGAGATGGGAAGGAGCTCTACCACCGCAGCCCCTCTGGCATCCTCCAGCGATGCATTTCCATCGCTGAAGGTCAGAAGCTCTTACAAGAGATACACTCGGGGGCTTGTGGCCATCACGCAGCACCCCGAACCCTTGTTGGAAACGCCTTCCGACAAGGTTTCTACTGGCCGACAGCGGTGGCCGACGCCACTAGAATCGTCCGCACCTGCGAAGGGTGTCAGTTCTACACAAGGCAGACCCACCTGCCCGCTCAGGCTCTGCAGACCATAAACGTCACCTGGCCGTTTGCTGTGTGGGGTCTGGACCTCGTCGGCCCCTTACAGAAGGCACCCGGGGGCTACACGCACCTGCTGGTCGCCATCGACAAATTCTCCAAGTGGATCGAGGTCCGACCCCTAAACAGCATCAGGTCCGAACAGGCGGTGGCGTTCTTCACCAACATCATCCATCGCTTTGGGGTCCCGAACTCCATCATCACCGACAACGGCACCCAGTTCACCGGCAGAAAGTTCCTGGACTTCTGTGAGGATCACCACATCCGGGTGGACTGGGCCGCCGTGGCTCACCCCATGACGAATGGGCAGGTGGAACGTGCCAACGGCATGATTCTTCAAGGACTCAAGCCTCGGATATACAACGACCTCAACAAGTTCGGCAAGCGATGGATGAAGGAACTCCCCTCAGTGGTCTGGAGTCTGAGGACAACGCCGAGCCGAGCCACGGGCTTCACACCGTTCTTTCTAGTCTATGGGGCCGAGGCCATCTTGCCCACAGACTTGGAATACGGTTCCCCGAGGACGAGGGCCTACGCCGACCAAAGCAATCGAGCTAATCGAGAAGACTCACTGGACCAGCTGGAGGAGGCTCGGGACATGGCCTTACTACACTCGGCGCGGTACCAGCAGTCCCTACGACGCTACCACACCCGAGGGGTTTGGTCCCGAGACCTCCAGGTGGGCGACCTGGTGCCTCGGCTGCGACAAGATGCCCGAGGGCGGCATAAGCTTACGCCTCCCTGGGAAGGGCCGTTCGTCATCGCCAAAATTCTGAAGCCCGGAACATACAAGCTGGCCAACAGTCAAGGCGAGGTCTACAGCAACGCTTGGAACATCCAACAGCTACGTCGCTTCTACCCTTAAGATGCTTTCAAGTTGTTCATATACCTCGTTCACACACAAAGTCTGGTCGTCAAGGAAGGGTCAGTCTTGCCTCGGCAAAGCCCGACCCTCCCTCGGGGGCTAGAAGGGGGGAACCCCCTCTGCGTCAAAATTTTCCTCGAAAAAAGAAAAAATCTTTTCTGCCAGAATGCCTTTCGTGCTTTTGGACTACTTCGAAAGTGGATCCTAAAAACGATGGAGTACACGTAAGCAGCCAAGGCTGACCGAGTCGAGGGACTCCTACGCCTCCGGGATACGGATACCTCACTCATCACCTTCTGCGATAAGTAACTCGCGCTCGGATAAGTGATTCTATGGACCGAACAAGTCTTCATGCTCGAAAGCTCCTCTGCTGGAACGATTTTTCGGGCCTTCTCGACTGCGTTGGTGACAGAATCCTTTGGACGAGTAAGAGTGCGCGTAAGCGGCAAGGCCAACCAAGCCAAGGGATTCCTACGCCTCCGGGATACGGATACCTCACTCATCACCTTCCGTGAAAAGCAACTCTCGCCCGCACAAACAATTCTGTTACCGACAAATAAGTCCGGATACTCGAAACGAGAGGAAAAGGGACACAACTTTACAACACGACGACAGTATGTTTGGGCCTCGGCGGCCGCAGAAAGCATACACACACTACAAGACAACCCGATCCTGCAGGCTCGGACGTCGACAGTTGAAGGGGGCAGCAGCACCCTCGACGTCAACTACACCTTCGGCGGGGTCTGACCTAGCCTCGGACGGCGACGCGGTCGGAGGATCCCCACTCTGAAGGACGACATCAGCACCACACCCGGGCCATCGCCGCCAGGGTCTTCTCCAGGAATCCGGCTCGAGCAGACGGCTTGGCCGGCCACACCGAGGCCTCGACCAGCTGTCCCCCGAAGACATCAGCCCGGCTTGAGGCCTCGGCAGCTCAACTCTGGCGTCGGTTCCGCTAGCGGACGACCCGGCCAGGCTCCGGCCGACCACATCTTCTTTTCGAAGCCAGCTCTGCCTCTGCCCGTGCTGACACCGCTACCTCCGGCTTCGGCTCATCGAATAGCGGCCGAGGGTTCCTTTAACTAAGCAAGAGAAGCCTCGGACAGCAAGGCCGACCGAGCCGAGGGACTCCTACGCCTCCGGGATACGGATACCTCACTCGTCACCTTTGCACGAGACGACTCACGCTCGGTGAAGTGGTTCGGATAGTCGACAGGCGAGTCTTAGTGCTCGAAATGAAGAAAAAACACGGCTCCGCGCCGAAAATACATACACGTTCAGGCCTCGACAGCCGCAATGAACAAAACACCGGCACTCAAAGTGCCATTACAAGCGGAACCCCGGTTCCGTCCCCACGGCAGCAGCGATGGCCTCAGGGCGGACGCCGCTGCAACCTTGCCCTCACCCACGCCGACGCTCGAGGGGCGAGGACAAGTACAAAGAGCCAGAGGCCCGGAGCGCAGATGGTGGCAGTGATCCCGTCGGTGACGGGAACTTCTCAAGCCGCATCCACCTCGGCACCGACGACCGGAGCGTCGGCCCATCGGCAGATCCCCACTCGGATCCTTCCGGACGAGCGGAGAACCAACCTCCGCGCGGAAACCCCATACCGTTGCAAAGGCAAGACAACCCCAGAACACGAACGCCGCTCTAGCGGCGCGCGATGTCTTGGGCGGTCCACCCGTGCGCACGGCGCGACAACCGCCCTTGCGGCGGGAGGGGGCACCGGGAACCAAGCCGGCAAGCCCGACGTGCTGGAGCTGGCGACACCCGCCGTCGACCAGCCCCGCGTTGTCGAAGTCCGCCCCGCTCGCAGGGCCAGTGAGCGCCCTCTCCCTTGGATGCTGAAGGGGAGGCTGACCCACGAACCCGCGCGGGAGGTAGAGCTCCGGCTCAGCCCGGCCTCCGCCCCAGCAAGGATGATGAACATCCTTGAAGCTAAGGGCGGGACCAAGATCGCAGCCTGGCTTGCTCCTCCCCACCCAGAGGCTGGAGGTCACCGTCTTGGGTGACCACCGGTGAGGGGATGCAGCCGGGCTGCCTGATGAAAATTCTTGAAGCCGAACGATGGCTGAAAGGTACCAACTTCCTCGAAGTTGTGTCCCTCCGACGACAAGACGGAAGGATTGCGGGCGTCCCCCACCTGGGGGCTCGAAAGGTGGAAAGACGCGATGCATGAGGGGTGCGCGAAGACATGGTCGTCTTTCAAGGGGGTCACCCTCCTTTTAAAGGCGACTCTCCCCACTTGCGTCCTCAGCCGTTGCGGGCTGAGTCTTCTCCAACATGCTCCAAGGTCCTCCCCCTTACAGCGCGGGGGCTGGGTCCCACGCGTCATGCAAGCCGGTCCAGGGCAGAAGAAGCCAAACCACCGTGTGCGGTGCATGCAACCGCCCGGCGGTTACAAGCATTCCTCCACTTTCGCCCAGACCAGCGGGTGAAAGGGCGGGCAGCCATGCAGTCGGCATGCAACCGTGCCAAGTGGGTGTGCCCCTTCGACTCTAACGCGCCCAGCATGGAGGCCCAGGCCCACACGTCATGCAGCCGGCGTGCCGGTTGCTACGTGCAAGCAACTGCGACGCTACTCGCGCCGCTACCGTGCCTCCTTGACTGCGAAGCCAATGCCGCGACTCGAGGCAACCCTGCGTGTGACCCGTCAGTGCCAGCCAAGCGCGACGGTCAAATACGGTAAAAAATGGGCCGGCAGTAATGGCAGTGGCAGGCGGGCAGGAGCAGCGGTCACGTCGTCAGCCAAGCTTACGTCCCATCCAGGGGCAGCGAGAGAGCCCTCTCTCACGGCGTGAGGACGACGCGCCCGTGATCCGTTCCTCGAACGGCCCGCGCACGCGCAACAGTCGCCTCGCGAACCACTTGCCCCGTCGCGTTAACTTCACGGCGGAACAGGCGGCGCCTCAGGCGGGAGAAGCAAGCGACGCTTCGCCTTCGCCGTAATGACCGCGTCAAAAAAGGTACGCCACGTCATTCGATTTCGTATCCTTTTCTTCTTTCCTCTTTCTCTCTCTTACAACAGGGACCGGGAAAGGGGGATACCCCGAAAAGGATCCTTCTCCGTGAAGGAAATAGGCCCCGAGCCTCCCTACTGATCAGAGGTTCGAAGGCTGGCCCCTCGGAGGGGTTCAATGGCCGCCTCAGAGCGCTTGGGTTCTGCGCCCACTACTGGTCAGAGGTTCGATGGCCGGCCCCTCGGAAGGGTTCCACGGTCGCCTCAGGCCGCTCGGGCTCCGCGCCCACTACTGATCAGGGGTTCGTAGGCTGGCCCTCGAAGGGTTCACAGTCGCCTCAGACACAGAGCGAGAGATGACCCTGGGTACGTTCGATACATAATCAAGGCTCGGGCTACGCTCCCGAGGTACCCTAGGACATTTCTGAGACCAGCGGGAGCGATCTTGTAATGGAATCCCATCAGAGGGAGGCATCGAGCCCTCGGACCCCGTCAAAGGGGACCGGGTCCGGTAGATCACCCGCAGGTACTTTTGGAGCGCGCCTCCGGGCCCCTAGCCGACCCCTAGCAAATGGGGCACGGGCGTCCGCTCGGATTACCCGCCAGCAGCTCACCGGAAACACCATGTTCGGCGCCCTCCGAGGGCAACATGGCGCTTTCCCCCCCTCCTCCTTGCGGAAAGGCGACGCAGGGGCGTATGTAAGAAAGTCGAGTCTATCCTTGATCGTCCTCTCGCCCTGTGCAGGGGCTCGGGGGCTGCTCTCGCAAACCCGGCTCCGGCCACACCGTTGACAGCGTCAACATACCAGCCCAAGAACTTGGGACCCGACCGTGCACCCGGGCTACGGCCAGCTCGCATGAGGGAACAACTAGACCAGCCGAAGTGTTGCAAAACGCACTAAGACCTCGAAGGAGTAAAACTACTCCTCCGAGGCCTCAGGGGCTACACCCGGCGGGTGCGCTCGCGCGCACCCACTAGAACAAAATGCAACCGAAAAAGGCTGGTCCCCTTGCAAAAAAGTGCGGCAAAAGCCTCCAAGCGAGTATTAACACTCCCTTCGAGGCTCGGGGGCTACTGTCGGGGACCATAATTAGGGGTACCCTCAAGGCTCCTAAATCTCAGCTGGTAACCCCCATCAGCACAAAGCTGCAAAGGCCTGATGGGTGCGATTAAGTCAAGGATCGGTCCATTCGAGGGACGCGATCACGCCTCGCCTGAGCCCAGCCTCGGGCAAGGGCAGCCGACCCCGGAGGACCTACGTCTCGCCCGAGGCCCCCCTCCAGCAACGGGCACACCTTCGACTGGCCCGAGGCCCAGTCTTCGCCAAGAAGCAACCTTGGCCAAATCGCCACACCGACCGACCAAATCGCAGGGGCATTTAATGCAAAGGTGGCCTGACACCTTTATCCTGACGCACGCCCTCCAGTCGACAGAGCCGAAGTGACCGCAGTCACTTCGCCGCTCCACTGACTGGTCTGACAAGAGGACAGCGCCGCCTGCGCCGCTCCGACTGCTGAGCCACTCGATAGAGCGAGGCTGACAGCGGCCAAGTCCGGCCTCAGGCGTCATAGGAAACTCTGCCTCGCCCGACCTAGGGCTCGGACTCGGGCTCAGCCCCGGAAGACGGCGAACTCTGCTCCGCCCGACCCCAGGGCTCGGACTCGGGCTCGGCCCCGGAAGACGATGAACTCCGCCTCGCCCGACCCCAGGGCTCGGACTCGGGCTCGGCCCCGAAGGACGACGAACTCTGCTTCGCCTGACCCCAGGGCTCGGACTCAACCCTGGCCTAAGTCGACGGTCTCCGCCTCGTCCGACCCGGGGGCTCGGACTCGACCTCGACCTCGGAAGATAGACTCGACCTCGACCTCGGAGGAGCCTCCACCTCGCCCAACCTAGGGCACGGACCGACCACGTCAACTGGAAGCGCCATCATTACCCTACCCCAAGCTGACTCAGTCTACGGGGAACAAGATCAGCGTCCCATCTGGCTCGCTCCACCATACGAGTAATGATGGCGCCCCACATGCCCTGTGACGACGGCGGCTCTCAGCCCCCTTACAGAAGCAAGAGAATGTCAGCAAGGACTAGACAGCCCCGACAGCTGTCCTTCCGCTAGGCTCCAACGCTCCTCCGACGGCCACGACACCACGCGAACTGGGTGCCAAGACCTCTCCGGCTGCCACGATGGCATGTACTTAGGGGCGCTAGCTCTCCACCGCTAGACACGTTAGCACATTGCTACACTCCCCGTTGTACACCTGGATCCTCTCCTTACGCCTATAAAAGGGAGGACCAGGGCCCTCTTACAGAGGGTTGGCCGCGCGGGGAAGGACGGGACGGCGCTCGCGCAAGGCCGCTCGCTCCCTCCCGCGTGGACGCTTGTAACCCCCTACTGCAAGCGCACCCGACCTGGGCGCGGGGCTAACACGAAGGCCGCGGGTTCCACTCTCCCACGCCTGTCTCCCTCCGGCTGCTGTCTTCCCCCCTTCGCGTTCCGCCTCGCGTCGACCCATCTGGGCTGGGGCACGCGGCGATAATTCACTCGTCGGTCCAGGGACCCCCCGGGTTTCGAAACACCGACAAGTACCGTTAGGCCAATGACAATAGATGCTTCACTTGTGGCAGCACTGGACACTACGCCAAGAATTGCCCAAAGAACCAGCAGAGGTAGGGGCAGAATTCCAATCAGAACCAAGGCAAGAGGCAGAAGGTGCAAGTGAGGCAAGGCAGGCTGAACTTCACCACCATGGCGGACATTCCAGAGGGAGCACCCGTCATGACTGGTATCTTTTCAGTTTTGAATTATCCTGCAATCATTCTTTTTGATTTCGGTGCATCACACAATTTTATCAGTGCAAAATTTAGTGCCAAATGTCAGTTACCTTTCCATCACACCAATGGGGGTATTACAATTTCAACACCGGGAGGCAGGGTTGCCACCTATAAAATCAACAGGCAGGTGCCTATAAAATTTGGTAGCCTTATAATTGGAACCACCCTTCCTTATCTTGGGTTTGGATAGTGTGGACATCATATTAGGAACTGACTGGTTAACAAGGCATTAGACATAATTGATGTTGCAGCAAGGGCCGTTGAGATTCATTCACCTACGTGTGGTGAAATTACTTTGTATTTGCCTAACCAGGGTTGTACCTGTTCATGTGCCTTCACCATGATAGAGTCACCTGTTGAGAGAATCCCCATCATCTGTGACTACCCAGATGTTTTTCCGGATGAATTGCCAGGGATGCCACCCGATAGAGACATAGAGTTCGCGATTGAATTACAACCCGGAACTGCCCCTATATCCAAGAGACCCTATAGGATGCCTCTGGCAGAGTTGGCAGAATTGAAAAAGCAAATGCAAGAGTTGTTGGACAAGGGATTCATTCGCCCAAGTACTTCGCCATGGGGATGTCCAGCATTGTTCGTAAAGAAGAAAGATGAGAGTCTGAGATTGTGTGTTGATTACTGCCCTCTCAATGCGGTGACCATCAAGAATAAGTATCCATTGCCTCGCATCGATGTGTTGTTTGATCAGTTGGTGGGAGCTAGGGTATTTTCCAAGATAGATCTTCGCTCTGGCTATCATCAGATCAAAATCAGGGCTAGCGATATTCCGAAGACGGCTTTCTCTACCAGATACGGGCTTTATGAGTACTTGGTAATGTCCTTCGGATTGACCAATACCCTGGCATATTTCATGTATTTGATGAACTCAGTGTTTATGCCAGAGTTGGACAAGTTCGTGGTGGTTTTCATTGATGACATTCTGGTATATTCAAGGAGCGAGCAGGAGCATACTAAACACTTGCATACAGTACTTCAGAGACTGCGCGATCATCATTTATATGCCAAGTTGTCCAAATGTGAATTCTGGCCAAAGGAAATCAAGTTTCTGGGTCACACCATTTCTCAGGATGGGGTATCTGTTGATCCTGAGAAAGTCCAAGAAGTGATGGATTAGAAACCTCCTACCACTATGCGGCAAATTTGGAGTTTTCTGGGATTGGCAGGGTATTATCGATGATTTATTCTGGATTTCTCCAGGATTGCCAAGCCAATGACTGAATTGTTGAAGAAAGGAGTCAAATATGAATGGAGCCAGAAATGTGAGGATGCCTTTCATACACTTAGGCAACATTTGACAACAGCACCCGTGCTAGCTCAGCCAGACAACACCAAACCCTTTGAGGTTTATTGCGATGCTTCAGGTACTGGATTGGGATGTGTCTTGATGCAAGACAACAAGGTCATTGCTTATGCCTCCCGAGCACTCAGACCCCATGAGCAGAACTACCCCACCCATGATCTGGAGTTAGCAGCCGTAGTTCATGCTCTCAAGATATGGAGACATTACTTGATGGGAGCTCATTGTAATATCTATACTGATCATAAGAGTCTCAATTATATCTTCACTCAGGCTGATCTTAATATGAGGCAGAGAAGATGGTTAGAATTAATCAAGGACTATGATTTGGAAGTGCATTACCATCCTGGCAAAGCCAATGTTGTGGCAGATGCCTTAAGTCAAAAGGCCCAGTGCAACTGTGTGAATATGGATGCAAAAATCACCACCCTGTGTGATGAGTTGTACAAGCTGAAAATAGAAGTTGTTTCCTCCGATGTCGTAAGTTATATTTCAGTGGAACCCACTTTACATGAGCAGATAATCATGGCACAGATCGGTGACAAGGGTGTTCAAGTCATTAAGGAAATGCTTAGGCAAAAGATGGACAAATACAAATGTTTCCGTCAGGACAGCAAAGGAATTCTATGGTTTGGAGACCGATTGGTTGTTCCCAAGAACCCCGAGCTCAGGAAGAAAATATTGGATGAAGCTCACCTTTCCAAATTTTCCATGCACCCCGGCAGTGACAAGATGTATCATGATCTCAGATCCTTATACTGGTGGACCAGAATGAAGAGGGAAATTACTAAGTATATAGCTAAATGCGACACTTGCCAGAGAGTCAAGGCCAGTCATTTGAAGGTGGCAGGCACCTTATAGCCCCTTCCCATACCATCTTGGAAATGGGAGGATATTTGCATGGATTTTATCGTGGGATTGCCCAATACCTCCCGACACCATGATTCCATTTGGGTCATCGTGGATAGATTGACCAAGATAGCTCATTTCTTGCCAGTGCATACCACCCACAAGACAGAGAAATATGCAGAAATCTATGTTGATCAAATAGTGCGTTTGCATGGAATTCCAAAGACTATTGCATCTAACAGAGGAGCACTGTTTGTGGCACGCTTTTGGGAGCAGCTCCAAAAGTCACTTGGAACCCATGTAATAAGAAGCTCAGCATACCATCCGCAGACTGACGGTCAGACAGAGAGAGTGAATCAAATTCTCGAGGACATGTTGCGAGCATGTGTACTACACTATGGGAAGGATTGGGACAAGTGTCTTTCCTTGGCAGAATTTTCTTACAATAACAGCTACCAGTCCAGTTTAAAGATGGCACCTTTCGAAGCCTTGTACGGGAGAAGGTGTAGGACACCGCTAAATTGATCACAAGCTGAAGAAAGGGAAATATTTGGACCTGACCTGGTACTTGAAGCAGAGGAGAAGGTCAGGGTCATTAAGAAGAACCTAGAAGCTGCTCAGGCCAGGCAAAAGAGCTATCATGACAAGAGGAGGAAGCCTCTACGGTTTGAAGTGGGAGATCATGTTTATCTTAAGGTGTCACCCACCAAAGGTGTTCAGAGATTTGGAATCAAGGGCAAGTTAGCTCCTCGCTACATTGGGCCATATGAGATTAAGGAAACTTGTGGGCCTTTAGCATATCAATTGAAGTCGCCACCACATATGTCAGCAGTTCATGATGTATTCCACGTATCTCAGCTACGAAAGTGTGTCCGTTTACCCACAGAAGTGCTACCAGGAACCAGAATTGGAGATAGAACCAGACTTGTCCTATCAAGAGCACCCTGTCAGGATACTGGACCAAAAGAAGAGATCAACTCGGGCAAGGTCGATCAGGATGTATATGGTTCAGTGGAGTCACCATTCAGTAGAAGAGGCTACGTGGGAGACTGAGGATTTTCTATGTTCTCGCTTCCTCGACTTTCTGCCCAAAGGAGTCGGTATGTAATCCAAAACCCCACCCCCACCTGCCCTTTGAATCAAAATATAAGAAAAACCTAGTTGTTAAGAGTAAAGTAAGCTTTGACAATAATTTTAAAAGGACTACCTTCTGAAGTTGCAAAGAGGATGACATTCGAAGAGCAGTTAATTAGAGAAACTTGGCTTAAAGAATTTACGTCACACAAAACCCACCTCCTTGGTACCCCTCTAAAGGATCCCCACCCACAATCTCGAGGCGAGATTCCTTTAAGGGGGGAGGGCTATAACACCCCAGGTGTAACTTAGGGTTTTCACTCAAGCCTACACTATTGAACCCATCATCACATGTGGTTTAGTTTGAGCAAAAGACACCAAACTTGGGGGTCAAGATCCTAAGTAAGTGTAACCCATCTTAAAAGTCATGCTTTGGCCTTATCATGCACCTAAAGAGGAGAGAATGGCTCAAACCCTAATTCAAACCCATTTAGGCAAATGGAGCCCTAGAAGGGAGTATATCAAAAAGGCTATGTAAACCACATTATCATAACTTGGGCTAATTATCAAAGTTGTAGTACACTTAATACCCTACAAAAAATAGTAAGAGAGTGACCCCAAAAAAGGATTCATAAAAACCCCAAAAAGGTCACCAAAGAGAAGAGCATAAAAGAAAAATCAGATTTTTCTCAAATTCAAAACCGACCCTCTTTCAAAGATCAAGCATGTTCACCTTCTTCCAAACCTCAAAACCAAAGGGCCCAATTAACAAAATGGCGCCTAAAGACCCCTAGAACACCCTGGAAAAATTTGAACCCAACCCTAAGTCATTTGACACGACTTGACACGGTTGTCTCGGTCTGGACAGCTTGGACAGAGCCTACTTCACACCACAATATCTCTCAAACTCGACCATATCTTTGCTTGGAACTCACATGGAAAAGATAGGATATGGTATAGAGAAGAGACCGTACACGGGATTTTCGCTGAGATCTGCACGCTAAGGCGACCAAACAGGCCGTTGAACACTGGCAGAAGTAAACCACCACGTGTTCGACGTGGGCAGGCACTCGGGAGCGCGCCTAGAGCATGCCCGCACGCGCACCCCCGCGCGCCCTCGGCCGCCCCCGTGCCCATGCCCGTGTCGTGCTCGCGAGTGGCTATAAAGCCCACCCTCATGCACGGCCATCTTCCCCGTTGCCCCCTCCGCACCGTGCCTAGCCTTCCCGAGCCAGCCCGCAGCTCTAGCGACCTCCCCGCGACCCGCCCGAGGGTGCCCGCCGTGGCCAAACCATGCCTGCCCACCTCCGCTCGATCCGAGCCCTCGGATAGCTTCCTCAAGAGGCTATGAAGCTTGCCCGAGCTTGAGCCGAGGACCAGCCCCATCGAAACAGGGCAATCACGCTGGCCGGAGTTCGTGAACCCGCCAGAGCACATGGACCGGGTAAACCACTGAACCATTTCTCGATTCCTTGCGCGCATAGCCTCTACATCACCCAGTGGAGCTCCTCGTGCACTTTGATTGAACCCTACCACCGTGGTTTGGCCAGAGCAGGTGCCGCCGCCGACCTCTGCCGCCTGCGCTCGTGGCCAAAGCAGCTCCAGCCACCTTTGACGCCGACCCGTACATCGACGTGACCGCCGTGACCTCCCCAACGTCACCGACCACCCCACCGGACCTTTACTGCCGCTGGTAAGCCTCGCCGCCGTGATCTTTGCCCCGGTTACTGTTCCAGCCAGCCAGGGATCGCGGGTTAGATTTAGGTTAAGTCCAGGGTGTTTTGTGTAAGGTCAGTGACTGATGCAAATAGTAGACCGAGGGCTGTTTTGTGAGAGAAAGGGAGAAGAAAACCCAGGGACTTCAACGCAAATCTGTTTTCTTTTCCCATTTCGAATTTATTTTTATTTTAAATATTGCAGAGAACTTGATAAATACATAACTTGAAGAATAATCATCCAAATGTAGTCAAACCAAATTTGCTAGACTTTATGAAATATAAACTATCAAGCAAAAATAGTAAACCCCATAGTTCCTGTAATATTTTCTAGAGTTTTGATTTAAATAAGAAAACTACCCAAACCTTAATAATAAAGGGAAAAATAGAAATGTTGCTAGACCAGGGTTGAGAAAAATAGTGGAGACACTAACCTAGTAGTTACACTGTTTAAAATTAATAAACAACCCAGTATATAAGGTTAAGGAAGATTTATTCATGAAAGGGAAATAGGCTTACACCTTTTCCTAAATAGATTTTGGTGGTTGAATTGCACCACCGGACAGTGTCCGGTGCACCAGGGAACCCGACGCTGAACTCGCTACCTTCGGGAAAATGGAGGCCGCTCCGCTATAATTCACCGGACCGTCCGGTGTATGCACCGGACAGTGTCCGGTGGCACACCGGACTGTCCGGTGTGCCAGCGGAGCAACGGCTACTTCAAGCGCAACGGTCGACTGCAACGCATTTAATGCGCGCCTGCGCGTGCAGAGGTCAGAGCACGCGTAGTTGGCGCACTGGACAGTCTACAGGACTTGTCCGGTGCACCACCGGACAGCCTAGAGGCCCCACAAGTCAGAGCTCCAACGGTCGAACCCCAACGGCTGGCTGACGTGGCTGGCGCACCGGACTGTCAGGTGCGCCATGCGACAGCAGACTTCCAACAGGCCACATTTTGGTGGTTGAGGCTATAAATACCCCAACCACCCCACATTCAATTGCATCCAAGTTTTCCACTCTCCAACCTCTTTCAAGAGCTATAGCATTTAATTCTAGACACAACCAAAGAGATCAAATCCTCTCCCAAGTCTCTAGTTCAATTCTAATCAATAGTGACTAGTGAGAGAGTGACTTGTGTTCATTTGAGCTCTTGCACTTGGATTGCTTCTTTTCTTTCTCATTTTTCTTGTGACAAACTCAATTGTAACCAAGGCAAGAGACACCAATTGTGTGGTTGTCCTTGCGGGGACTTAGTGTCCCGTGTGATTGAGAAGAGAAGCTCATTTGGTCTAAGTGACCATTTGAGAGAGGGAAAGGGTTGAAAGAGACCCGGTCTTTGTGACCACCTCAACCGGGAGTAGGTTTGCAAGAACCGAACCTCGGCAAAACAAATCCTTGTGTCTCACTCTCTATTTCTTGTGATTTGTTTTCACCCTCTCTCTCGGACTCGCTTATATTTCTAACGCTAACCCGGCTTGTAGTTGTGATTAACTTTGTAAATTTCAGTTTCGCCCTATTCACCCCCCCTCTAGGCGACTTTCAATTGGTATCAGAGCCCGGTGCTTCATTAGAGCCTAACCGCTCGAAGTGATGTCGGGAGATCACGCCAAGGAGATGGTGATCGGCGACAAGCCCGCTACAAGCCTCGGGAAGGCTCCATCGTGAGAGTCCCGCAACAAAGGGAAGGATAAGAAATCCTCTTCCCACAAGTTGCATCGGAGTGGCGACAAGAAAAAGAAGATGTGGAAGGTGGTCTACTACGAGACCAATTCTTCATCGTCATCCACATCCGGCTCCGATGCACCGTCCATAACTTCTAAGCGCCATGAGCGCAAGAAGTATAGTAAGATTCCCCTATGCTACCCTCGTATTTCAAAGCGTACTCCTTTACTCTCCGTTCCATTAGGCAAACCACCGGTTTTTGACGGTGAAGATTATAATATGTGGAGTGACAAAATGAGGCATCATCTAACCTCACTCCACACAAGCATTTGGAATGTTGTTGAGTTTAGTGTACAGGTACCATCCGTAGGGGATGAAGACTATGATTCAGATGAAGTGGCCCAAATCTACCACTTCAACTCCCAAGCCACTACTATACTCCTCGCCTCTCTAAGTCGAGAGGAGTATAATAAGGTGCAAGGGTTGAAGAGCGCAAAGAAAATTTGGGACGTGCTCAAGACCACGCACGAAGGAGACGAGGTGACAAAGATCACCAAGAGGGAGACGATCGAGGGAGAGCTCGGTCGCTTCATGCTTCACCAAGGGGAGGATCCGCAAGCTATGTACAACCGCTTGAAGACCTTGGTGAATCAAGTGCGCAACCTCGGGAGCACAAAATGGGATGACCATGAGATGGTCAAGGTTATTCTTAGATCCCTCGTTTTTCTTAACCCTACACAAGTTCAATTAATTCGAGGTGATCCTAGATACAAGCTAATGTCACCCGAGGAGGTTATAGGAAAATTTGTGAGCTTTGAGCTAATGATTAAAGGCTCAAAGAAAATCATCGAGCAAGGCACCTCCTCCATGCCCGAGGCACAACCCGTCGCATTCAAGGCAACGGAGGAGAAGAAGGAAGAGTCTACACCAAGTAGGCTCCCCATCGACGCCTCAAAGCTCGACAATGAGGAGATGGCTTTAACCATCAAAAGCTTTCGACAAATCCTCAAGCAAAGGAGGGGGAAGGACTACAAACCCCGCTCCAAGAAGGTTTGCTACAAGTGTGGTAAGCCCGGTCACTTTATAGCAAAATGTCCTATTTCTAGTGACAGTGACAGGGGCGACGACAAGAAGGGGAGAAGAAAGGAGAAGAAGAGGTACCACAAGAAGAAGGGCGGTGATGCCCTTGTTTGCCGGGAGTGGGACTCCGACGAGAGCTCCACCGACTCCTCCTCCGACGAGGACGCCGCCAACATTGCCGTCAACAAGGGACTCCTCTTCCCCAACGTCGGCCACAAGTGCCTCATGGCAAAGGACGGCAAAAGGAAGAAGGTTAAATCTAAATCCTCCACTAAATATGCATCCTCTAGTGATGAAGACAATTCTAGTAAGGAGGAGGATAATTTGTTTACTCTTTTTGCCAACCTTAACATGGAACAAAAGGAAAAGTTAAATGAATTGATTAGCGCTATTCATGATAAGGATGAACTCTTGGATAGCCAAGAGGACTTCCTAATTAAGGAAAATAAGAAACATGTTAAGGTTAAGAATGCTTATGCTCTAGAAATGGAAAAATGTGAAAAATTAGCTAGTGAGCTAAGCACTTGTCATGATTTGATTGCCAACCTTAGAAATGAAAACGCTAGATTAACTGCTAAGGTTGATTCAAATGTTTGTGATGATTTATATGCCAATCTTAGAAATGATCATGCTATTTCTATTGCTAAGATTGAGAAATTGAATGCCTCTCTTGCTAGCCTTAAATTTGAAAATGAAAAATTGATTGCTAAGGCTAAAGACTTAGATGTTTGCAATGCTTCCATTTCCGATCTTAGAAGTGAAAATGACATTTTGCATGCTAAGATTGTTGAACTAAAAACTTGCAAACCCTCTACATCTACCGTTGAGCATGTTTCTATTTGCACTAGATGTAGAGATGTTGACATTGATGCTATTCATGATCACATGATTTTAATTAAACAACAAAATGATCATATAGCAAAATTAGATGCTAAAATTGCCGAACATGAACTAGAAAATGAAAAATTTAAATTTGCTCGTAGTATGCTTTATAGTGGGAGACGCCCTGGCAGTCAAGGATGGTATTGGCTTCCAAAAGGGAGACAATGTCAAACTTAATGCCCCTCCTAAAAATTATCTAACTTTGTTAAGGGCAAGGCTCCCATGCCTCAGGATAATGAGGGTTACATTTTGTACCCTGCCGGTTATCCCGAGCATAAAATTAGGAGAATTCACTCTAAGAACTCTCACTCTGGCCCTAATCATGCTTTCATGTATAAGGGTGAGACATTAGCTCTAGGCAATCAACTCATGCTAAATTGCCTAAAAAGAAAACTCCTAGTGCATCAAATGAACCTAGCATTTCATTTAAAACTTTTGATGCATCCTATGTTTTGACTAACAAATCCGGCAAGGTTGTTGCCAAATATGTTGGGGACAAACACAAGGGATCAAAGACTTGTGTTTGGGTACCCAAAGTTCTTGTATCTAATGTCAAAGGACCCAAAACTGTTTGGGTACCTAAAAACAAGAACTAAATTTGTTTTGTAGGTTTATGCATCTGGGGGCTCAAGTTGGATCATCGATAGTGGGTGCACAAACCACATGACAGGGGAGAAAAAGATGTTCTCCTCATACGAGAAAAACCAAGATCCCCAACGAGCTATCACATTCGGGGATGGAAACCAAGGTTTGGTCAAAGATTTGGGTAAAATACCTATATCTCCTGACCATTCTATTTCCAATGTTTTTCTTGTTGATTTATTAGATTACATTTTGCTTTCCGTTTCTCAACTATGCAAAATGGGCTACAACTGTCTATTTACTGATGTAGGTGTCACTATCTTTAGAAGAAGTGATGATTCAGTAGCCTTTAAGGGAGTCTTAGAGGGTCAGCTATACTTAGTCGATTTCAATAGAGCTGAACTCGACACTTGCTTAATTGCTAAGACTAACATGGGTTGGCTCTGGCATCGCCGACTAGCCCATGTTGGGATGAAGAATCTTCACAAGCTTCTAAAGGGGGAGCACATTTTAGGACTAACCAATGTTCATTTTGAGAAAGACAGGATTTGTAGCGCATGCCAAGCCGGGAAGCAAGTTGGCGCTCATCATCCACATAAGAACATCTTGACTGACTGACAGGCCACTTGAGCTCCTCCACATGGACCTATTCGGCCCGATCGCTTACATAAGCATCGGCGGGAGTAAGTACTGTCTTGTTATTGTGGATGACTATTCTTGCTTCACTTGGGTATTCTTTTTACAGGAAAAATCTCAAACCCAAGAGACTTTAAAGGGATTCTTGAGACGAGCTCAAAATGAGTTCGGCTTGAGGATCAAGAAAATTAGAAGCGATAATGTGACGAAGTTCAAGAATTCACAAATTGAAGGCTTCCTTGAGGAGGAGGGCATCAAGCATGAGTTCTCTTCTCCCTACACGCCTCAACAAAATGGTGTAGTGGAGAGGAAGAATAGAACTCTATTGGACATGGAAAGAACCATGCTTGATGAGTACAAGACTTCGGATCGGTTTTGGGCCGAGGCGGTCAACACCGCTTGCTACGCCATCAACCGGTTGTATCTACATCGAATCCTCAAGAAGACATCTTATAAACTCCTAACCGATAAAAAGCCAAATGTTTCATATTTTAGAGTCTTTGGTAGCAAATGTTTTATTCTTGTTAAAAGAGGTAGAAAGTCCAAATTTGCTCCTAAGGCTGTAGAAGGCTTTTTATTAGGATATGATTCAAACACAAGGGCATATAGAGTCTTTAACAAGTCCACTGGACTAGTTGAAGTTTCTTGTGACATTGTGTTTGATGAGACTAATGGCTCTCAAGTAGAGCAAGTTGATCTTGATGAATTAGATGATGAAGAGGCTCCGTGCGTCGCGCTAAGGAACATGTCCATTGGGGATGTGTGTCCTAAGGAATCAGAAGAGCCCATTCAAGCACAAGATCAACCATCCATCCTCCATGCAAGCATCTCCACCAACCCAAGATGAGGATGAGGCTCAAGATGATGAAGAAGAAGATCAAGAAGATGAGCCACCTCAAGATGACGGCAATGATCAAGGGGGAGATGCAAATGATCAAGACAAGGAGGATGAGCAAGTTGCAAGACCGCCACACCCAAGAGTCCACCAAGCAATTCAACGAGATCACCCCGTGAACACCATCCTCGGCGACATTCATAAGGGGGTAACTACTAGATCTCGTGTTGCACATTTTTGTGAGCATTACTCTTTTGTTTCCTCTATTGAGCCACATAGGGTAGAGGAAGCACTTCAAGATTCGGATTGGATGATGGCGATGCAAGAGGAGCTCAACAACTTTACGAGGAATGAGGTATGGCATTTAGTTCCACGTCCTAACCAAAATGTTGTAGGAACCAAGTGGGTCTTCCGCAACAAACAAGACGAGCATGGTGTGGTGACTAGGAACAAAGCCCGACTTGTGGCCAAGGGATATTCACAAGTCGAAGGTTGGGATTTCGGTGAAACCTATGCACCCGTAGCTAGGCTTGAATCAATTCGTATATTACTTGCCTATGCTACTTACCATGGCTTCAAGCTTTATCAAATGGACGTGAAAAGTGTCCTTCCTCAATGGACCAATCAAGGAAGAGGTCTATGTTGAGCAACCTCCCGGCTTTAAAGACAGTGAGTATCCTAACCATGTTTATAGACTCTCTAAGACGCTTTATGGGCTCAAGCAAGCCCCAAGAGCATGGTATGAATGCCTAAGAGATTTTCTTATTTCTAATGGATTCAAAGTCGGAAAAGCCGATCCTACACTCTTTACTAAAACACTTGAAAATGATTTGTTTGTATGCCAAATTTATGTTGATGATATCATATTTGGGTCTACTAACGAATCTACATGTGAAGAGTTTAGTAGGATCATGACACAAAAATTCGAGATGTCGATGATGGGGGAGTTGAAGTATTTTCTAGGATTCCAAGTCAAGCAACTCCAAGAGGGCACCTTCATTAGCTAAACAAAGTACATTCAAGACATTCTAACCAAGTTTGGGATGAAGGATGCCAAGCCCATCAAGACACCCATGGGAACTAATGGGCATCTCGACCTCGACACGGGAGGTAAATCCGTAGATCAAAAGGTATACCGGTCGATGATAGGTTCTTTACTCTATTTATGTGCTTCACGACCGGACATTATGCTTTCCGTATGCATGTGTGCAAGATTCCAAGTCGATCCTAAGGAAGCTCACCTTAGGGCCGTAAAACAAATATTGAGATATTTAGTTTATACTCCTAAGTTTGGCCTTTGGTACCCCAGGGGATCCACATTTGATTTAATTGGTTATTCCGATGCCGATTGGGCAGGGTGCAAAATTAATAGAAAGAGCACATCGGGGACTTGCCAGTTCTTGGGAAGGTCTCTGGTGTCTTGGGCTTCAAAGAAGCAAAATTATGTGGCTCTTTCAACCGCCGAAGCCGAGTATATTGCCGCAGGCCATTGTTGTGCGCAATTACTTTGGATGAGGCAAACCCTTAGGGACTATGGTTACAAATTAACCAAAGTTCCTCTTCTATGTGATAATGAGAGTGCAATCCGCATGGCGGATAATCCCGTTGAGCATAGTCGCACTAAACACATAGCCATTCGGTATAATTTTCTAAGGGATCACCAACAAAAGGGGGATATCGAGATTGCATATGTTAGCACCAAAGAACAACTAGCCGATATCTTTACCAAGCCATTGGATGAACAAACTTTTACCAAACTTAGGCATGAGCTAAATATTCTTGATTCTAGGAACTTTTATTGATGTTTTGCACACATAGCTCATATGTATACCTTTGATCATCTCTTTCATGTGCTATGACTAATGTGTTCTTTCAAGTCCATTTCATGCTAAGTCATAGATTGAAAGGGAAAAGGAGTCTTCGGCGAAGACAAGGCTTCCACTTCGCTCCATAGAATCATTCATCCTTCGCCATCACTCCGCACAATCTCTCCAACTTTGGTATAATCTTCACTTCTATACTTCTATTCAAAGGGGGAGAGAGTAGTTCAAAAAGGGCTTATATTTCACTCAAGCATCCGTTTTTGGCGATTCATGCCAAAGGGGGAGAGAGTATTAGCCCAAAGCAAAAGGACCGCACCACCACCAATTTCAAAAAAAATGTAGTCTTTTATTTGGTATTAAAAGAAGTTTTTCAATTGATATCTTATTTTGATATAATTTCAAATTGGTACACCCTCTTCAAAATTAATATCTAAAACCCTCTTGAACACTAAGAGGAGGATTTCATTAAGGGAGAGTTTTGTTTAGTCAAAGGAAAAGCATTTGAAACAGGGGGAGAAAATTTCAAAACTTGAAAATGCTTCTCACAATTATATTCATTTATCTTTGACTATCTGCAAAATAATTTTGAAAAGAATTTCCAAAACATTTTGCAAAACAAAACATGTGGTGCAAGCGTGGTCCAAAATGTTTAATAAGAAGAAAAGACATCCATGCGCATCTAGTAAGTAATATTTATTGGTTTTCATTCCAAGCAACCTTTGCACTTACATTACGCAAACTAGTTCAATTCTGCACTTCTATATTTGCTTTGGTTTGTGATGGCATCAATCACCAAAAAGGGGGAGATTGAAAGGGAAATAGGCTTACACCTTTTCCTAAATAGATTTTGGTGGTTGAATTGCCCAACACAAATAATTGGACTAACTAGTTTGCTCTAGATTATAAGTTTTACAGGTGCCAAAGGTTCACAATAGACCAATAAAAAGACCAAGAAAGGGTTCAAACAAAGAGAAGCCAAAGGCAACCGAAGTGTGCCCTGGTCTGGCGCACCGGAGTGTCCGGTGTGCCACCGGACAGTGTCCGGTGCACCACCGGACAGTGTCCGGTGCACCAGGGAACCCGACGCTGAACTCGCTACCTTCGGGAAAATGGAGGCCGCTCCGCTATAATTCACCGGACCGTCCGGTGTATGCACCGGACAGTGTCCGGTGGCACACCGGACTATCCGGTGTGCCAGCGGAGCAACGGCTACTTCAAGCGCAACGGTCGACTACAACGCATTTAATGCGCGCCTGCGCGCACAGAGGTCAGAGCACGCGCAGTTGGCGCACCGAACAGTCTACAGGACTTGTCCGGTGCACCACAAGTCAGAGCTCCAACCGGTCGAACCCCAACGACTGGCTGACGTGGCTGGCGCACAGGACAGTGTCCGGTGCGCCATGCGACAGCAGACTTCCAACGGACCACATTTTGGTGGTTGAGGCTATAAATACCCCAACCACCCCACATTCAATTGCATCCAAGTTTTCCACTATCCAACCTCTTACAAGAGCTATAGCATTCAATTCTAGACACAACCAAAGAGATCAAATCCTCTCCCAAGTCTCTAGTTCAATTCCAATCAATAGTGACTAGCGAGAGAGTGACTTGTGTTCATTTGAGCTCTTGCACTTGGATTGCTTCTTTTCTTTCTCATTTTTCTTGTGACAAACTCAATTGTAACCAAGGCAAGAGACACCAATTGTGTGGTGGTCCTTGCGGGGACTTAGTGTCCCGTGTGATTGAGAAGAGAAGCTCACTCGGTCTAAGTGACCGTTTGAGAGAGGGAAAGGGTTGAAAGAGACCCGGTCTTTGTGACCACCTCAACAGGGAGTAGGTTTGCAAGAACCGAACCTCGTCAAAACAAATCCTTGTGTCTCACTCTCTATTTCTTGTGATTTGTTTTTCACCCTATCTCTCGGGCTCGCTTATATTTCTAACGCTAACCCGGCTTGTAGTTGTGATTAACTTTGTAAATTTCAGTTTCACCCTATTCACCCCCCCTCTAGGCGACTTTCAATTCACTAAACCTTGTTTATGCTCAAACTTAAGAAAATGAAGAAAAGGGGTTGAAAATGGATACCAGAGGGCAACCATATTTTTCCTAGCATGCCTAAGTTGTAACACCCCAGGGTCCACAAACACCCCGGAATGCTACTGAACTACACATCTGACATCCATATATAAAATTTCGGCAGCATCTCCTTTGAAAGATTGCATAAACGAGGGGCAACAGTGTATAAACATATATCATGACAAAAAACATACTAAGCATTATTAATATGCTAGCAAAGGAAAGTTAAACATAACAACATGAACTGAATTAACCAGTGCACACGACTAGAAAAAAACAAACATCATTTGACATCGAGTTTCTAATTAAATCATGACTGCAACTGGGCAGCGTTATTATAATAGTGAAGGTGGACGTGCTGCTACTTCCCTCAATCCTAACATGAATCAAATACCTGCATTGAGTAATGCAAGAGTGAGATGATACATCTCAGCAAGCAAATTATTTTGACGAGATATTTAAACCACAAATTGAATTAAACAACATTTTAAAGGAATCCCAATTGAGATCAGAAATACTTGTAGATATAGAACTCAATAGTCCCAATATAACCAATACCATCTCATTTCCTCGAACAACCACAATAGGTTGTATAACCCTTCCCTGCGTCAACAATACCTGCAGATATCACTTCAATGTATGCATAGGAATGCAATGTGTAGGTCATCTGCGCTCATACCTCTGAGAGTTTAAAACCACATCATCTGCTAATATCACTTCAATGAATGCATATAAATGCAATGCATATGTCCTCTGCCTTCATACCTCTAAGGGTATGAAGCCGCATCGTACCCCTCCTCGGGCAACGTACGATGCTAAGTTGTACCGGTACGGTCGGACCATAGGTCACGACCAAACTTCAGATGCTAAATGAATAATGTAATGCATATGGCATGCTGCATTTATCAATATACTTCACTTCCTTCAGATAAAAAACAAACCTCAAATAATACTTCATCTGCCTTCAGATACAATACAAACCTCAAATAATACTTTATCTGCCTTCAGGGGTGTAAATTAATCTCATGGGTCATACTCGAACCATAATCATCATCAATATATGATTGAGCATCAGTATAATACAAGCAAGTAAAGCATCACCATAGAGTTCAATTATGAAAGAATTCCATAATTCTGAATATTAGAGCGTAGGCGATAAAAAAAACAAGTCAAAACGGTAGCAACCACTGCTACATTCACTTGCCTTCATCGAAGAAGAAAGATGTACTAGGCATGATCCGGAGTGTAGCCACCTGCTAGCGGGCATAAAAATTAGTACAAATATTTCACAAACATTTGCTAACAATCAACAAATCGCTCGTACACTTGAAACCAAATCCCGGTGGAAAGACTCCCACCCTGAACCACATGCCAAACAGCAGCAGCGCTGTTTGTTAATTTTGTATCTTTAAAATTATAACAGTGGTGATATTAAACAAATACTCTATGAGTGTCTACACAAAATATTCTATAACTTTGGTATTCAATGGATAATTAAATTCTGCTATCTATAAGTTCTAAAACATCTGATAAGATAAATGTCTGAATCTGTTTCAGACAGCAGCATAGTTAACTTCAAAATTAAATATCTACCAAACTGCTCAACCAAAAATTATGAAATTCTGCTGGCATTAAGAACTTTTATCCCTCTACAAATGTCTCCATAGTTGGAACAGCCAATTTGGCTATTTACTATATGAAACCCACCAGTGAACAGACCCGCTCATTTTTGTCAGGCAAACAGGAACAACCACATTAAAACAAACATAACTGGACTTTCATAATTCATATGAATGCGCTCTTTAACAATCTGGAAAGCTTATGAAATTGTCTACAACTTCTTTTACAATCCTAAAGTTTAATTCTGTTGATAAAGTTGCCTAAAGCTTAAGAGAACAGATTCTGTACAGAATTATGAGACTGAAAAACTGCTATAATCAAACTGCAATAACTTTCTGATCTGATGTCCGATTGAGGTGTTCTTTGCGGCCACGGAAAGATCTACAAATTATCTACGACTCATAGATAGACTTTTTTATTTTTTGAGGCCACTAAGACCACGGAAAACTGGCATGAACAGAAACTATTGAATCTGTCCATTCTGCAGAAAACTAATTTCGAGATCAAAATCTAATCTCCCATCCAATCTAACCAAAAAAACTAATTGCAGGGCCTAAAACTCATCCAAAACAAGGGAAAGCATTCATCAAGTGGAGAAAAGAGAGAGAGGAAAGGAAATCCAACCAATTCTTGGAGAGGAACGACGATGATGGGCGACGGTATGCCCTCATCTCCCCTCTCTTCTCTTCTTTTTCTTCCTCTCTTCTCTTGGGGCAAGGCACAAAAGGGTGACGGCTGCTAGGGGTGGGAGGACATGGCTTCTAGGGTTAGGGAGGTATAAATAGAAGAAAACTTCCACAATCCTAATATCCAATGGCTCAGATCAACCAGCACTCAAAAAGACTCATCCGGACTCCAAACAAGGCAAACTAGTGATTGATCGGAATCATCTTGATGAGATCTATACATCTACGGCCTCCGATCATCCATAGGACATACCATATTTGGATTATAAAAATGGTTTATTTTTTAGGGTGTTACATTCTACCCCCCTTAAAAAGAATTCGTCCTCGAATTCGACCACTCCAAGCAAAACATCCAAGGTACCCCAAATAACACCACCATTCAAAACATGAGTCCATTATTGGTATTAATCAACACAAGAACTTCTACCTCGGACTAATGGTCTAAGGAAGCTGCACAACCTGACAACAAGCATGAAACAACCTGCAATGAAGCTCAAAGCAAGTCATAGATGCGATCAACACTATGATTTCACAACATCGAATTTGGATGCAGCCATACATCAGCATCAATGTCTTAAAACGACACTCTTTTATGAAGGGGTAATGTGCACTAAGTACAACCCTTACCAACTTCAACAATTCATTTTAATTCAATGGTAAAACATCCACACCAGATGAACGTATATGAAGATCAAACACCTCACTTCACAGCACCACAAAACAAGTAGTTCTATTGAAACAAAACTCCTAATCTTCCTAAACCCCGTTCTTGCCATCATGAAAAAATAATCATGTAATCTAACATTCTTTGCACCCCACAAAAGGGAGAAAGTCTACAGAACTAATGGAGCAATAAGCCGACAAGAAGCCCATAACATTCTGCGCGACACATTTCATCGAAGAAATGCCAAAAACTCCACAAAGAGCATTGACAGCACAACAACAACACAATACTTGTTTAACCAATGTCGCTATACTTCATCCAACAACTCAACTAAGAAAAATAACCAAACTAGTAAGGTTAACCTACAAATAATATAAGTCTTCATCTACTGTAGTTCAGAAACTTACATTTCATTCTATCATATGAAGCACTCAAAGTACCAGATATACGAGGTCAATAATAACCCCGTAATCCTTCACACATTTGACAAACATCTCAAGTTGTTGTAAAAACCACATCATTTAGGAATAGGTGACTAACCACACACAACCAACTCTAGGCTAGGCAATGACTTCATTCAAACCAATAGATAGGTGGTCCAACAATGGCTCCACCAGCATGCATCGGGGAGAGAACCATCTGATCCTCAACGTATTAATACATAATCAATGGATCAAGAAAAACAGAGATTTATTCTACAACTAGCATGACTAACATGCAACCACTTTAAACCACCTCTAGGCTTTGTGGCTACTAAAACACACAATAGAAGAGAGACATGTAAGCCATTCTGGCTATGTAAAGACTTCCCCAAAATTCATATAAAAGTATTAATATTCATTTCTTTCAGAACTGGTTTCTCGACATAAACAATCATTCTTTGCAAAAATAGTTGGAACTATCCACCAACCACTCAACAACTTAAATTCAAATTGATGGTTACCTTGTAACCCAAAACACACAATTCACACTCCTCTTAGGAACATCCACAATCAAGCATATATAACAATATTATTGCAATAAAACTCAACCACGAAAAACATGATGAAAACAACATAGGCATACTTGTATATCACAAGCATAATAACAACTTCGATCTTACCAAACACCAGCGATATCAATCGCATTAATAAAACAATATAAAGATTTAGAGATAAAACATATTAGGCATTAAGTCATAAACAACTTACCACATCACCGTAAAGGAATAGGGAGGGGTGAAATTATTGTCATCTGCACTTCAAAGACACTAATATATATCAAAGATATTTGAACCCATACCCTTCCTATATGTGCAAGTGTATCAAATTTATCTTCAAATTGCCAAGAATCTAAAGTCTATGCTTTGATACCAACTGTAACACCCCAGGGTCCACAAACACCCCGGAATGCTACTGAACTACACATCTGACATCCATATATAAAATTTCGGCAACATCTCCTTTGAAAGATTGCATAAACGAGGGGCAACAGTGTATAAACATATATCATGACAAAAAACATACTAAGCATTATTAATATGCTAGCAAAGGAAAGTTAAACATAACAACATGAACTGAATTAACCAGTGCACACGACTAGAAAAAACAAACATCATTTGACATCGAGTTTCTAATTAAATCATGGCTGCAACTGGGCAGCGTTATTATAATAGTGAAGGTGGACGTGCTGCTACTTCCTCAATCCTAACATGAATCAAATACCTGCATTGAGTAATGCAAGAGTGAGATGATACATCTCAGCAAGCAAATTATTTTGACGAGATATTTAAACCACAAACTGAATTAAACAACATTTTAAAGGAATCCCAATTGAGATCAGAAATACTTGTAGATATAGAACTCAATAGTCCCAATATAACCAATACCATCTCATTTCCTCGAACAACCACAATAGGTTGTATAACCCTTCCCTGCGTCAACAATACCTGCAGATATCACTTCAATGTATGCATAGGAATGCAATGTGTAGGTCATCTGCCCTCATACCTCTGAGAGTTTAAAACCACATCATCTGCTAATATCACTTCAATGAATGCATATAAATGCAATGCATATGTCCTCTGCCTTCATACCTCTAAGGGTATGAAGCCGCATCGTACCCCTCCTCGGGCAACGTACGATGCTAAGTTGTACCGGTACGGTCGGACCATAGGTCACGACCAAACTTCAGATGCAAATGAATAATGTAATGCATATGGCATGCTTCATTTATCAATATACTTCACTTCCTTCAGATACAAAACAAACCTCAAATAATACTTCATCTGCCTTCAGATACAATACAAACCTCAAATAATACTTTATCTGCCTTCAGGGGTGTAAATTAATCTCATGGGTCATACTCGAACCATAATCATCATCAATATATGATTGAGCATCAGTATAATACAAGCAAGTAAAGCATCACCATAGAGTTCAATTATGAAAGAATTCCATAATTCTGAATATTAGAGCGTAGGCGATAAAAAAAACAAGTCAAACGGTAGCAACCACTACTACATTCACTTGCCTTCATCGAAGAAGAAAGATGTACTAGGCATGATCCGGAGTGTAGCAACCTGCTAGCGGGCATAAAAATTAGTACAAATATTTCACAAACATTTGCTAACAATCAACAAATCGCTCGTACACTTGAAACCAAATCTCGGTGGAAAGACTCCCACCCTGAACCACATGCCAAACAGCAGCAGCGCTGTTTGTTAATTTTGTATCTTTAAAATTATAACAGTGGTGATATTAAACAAATACTCTATGAGTGTCTACACAAAATATTCTATAACTTTGGTATTCAATGGATAATTAAATTCTGCCATCTATAAGTTCTAAAACATCTGATAAGATAAATGTCTGAATCTGTTTCAGACAGCATCATAGTTAACTTCAAAATTCAATATCTACCAAACTGCTTAACCAAAAATTATGAAATTCTGCTGGCAGTAAGAACTTTTATCCCTCTACAAATGTCTCCATAGTTGGAACAGCCAATTTGGCTATTTACTATATGAAACCCACCAGTGAACAGACCCGCTCATTTTTGTCAGGCAAACAGGAACAACCACAGTAAAACAAACATAACTGGACTTTCATAATTCATATGAATGCACTCTTTAACAATCTAGAAAGCTTATGAAATTGTCTACAACTTCTTTTACAATCCTAAAGTTTAATTCTGTTGATAAAGTTGCCTAAAGCTTAAGAGAACAGATTCTGTACAGAATTATGAGACTGAAAAACTGCTATAATCAAACTGCAATAACTTTCTGATCTGATGTCCGATTGAGGTGTTCTTCACGGCCACGGAAAGATCTACAAATTATCTACGACTCATAGATAGACTTTTTATTTTTTTGAGGCCACTAAGACCACGGAAAACTGGCATGAACAGAAACTATTGAATCTGCCATTCTGCAGAAACTAATTTCGAGATCAAAATCTAATCTCCCATCCAATCTAACCAAAAAAAACTAATTGCAGGGCCTAAAACTCATCCAAAACAAGGGAAAGCATTCATCAAGTGGAGAAAAGAGAGAGAGGAAAGGAAATCCAACCAATTCTTGGAGAGGAACGACGATGATGGGCGACGGTATGCCCTCATCTCCCCTCTCTTCTCTTCTTTTTTCTTCCTCTCTTCTCTTGGGGCAAGGCACAAAAGGGTGACGGCTGCTAGGGGTGGGAGGACGTGGCTTCTAGGGTTAGGGAGGTATAAATAGAAGAAAACTTCCACAATCCTAATATCCAATGGCTCAGATCAACCGGCACTCAAAAAGACTCATCCGGACTCCAAACAAGGCAAACTAGTGATTGATCGGAATCATCTTGATGAGATCTATACATCTACGGCCTCCGATCATCCATAGGACATACCATATTTGGATTATAAAAATGGTTTATTTTTTTAGGGTGTTACATAAGTGATGTAGTTCACAAGAAAATTTTGTTGAACCATAGTCCAGTGAAAGGAAATTGCACTCACATTTATTCATGGAAAATAGGGAAAACTTTGAAAAAAATCATAAGAAAATAATCCTAAGAAGAAAACACCCCTACCTTAGGAATGATTGCTCTTGTGTTAAGAAGAACCTAGGAAAAATATAAGTTCTGTTGTTTGATATTTTTCAAATAGCAAGTTAGTTATAAGTGTCTTTTTGGCATTAAACTTTAGAAAGTCATAACTAAATAACCACTAAGTAACCCTCTGTGATTTTTGGCACAGAAGCATGTTATTACCCATAGATACCAGCAAAAATAACTCTTAGTACAGAACCCATACCTAGATAAGAGTTGTAGTGCAAAGTGACCCCTCTACCCCAACTTTTGTTATTTTTGTCCAGGGCATATTCCATTTATTTTTGACCTCAAATTTATAGGAAGACTAAAGTGACCAATATTAACCCACTGTAATTTTTACAGAATTTTTGGAAAATTTGAAATCACTGTTGTAGTTCAAACCCACCTTAAGAGCATAAATAGAAAATGAAAAGGGGAATTAGTAGGGGAAATTAATGTTACCCTAACCAACCCAGCAAAACCCCTTGAGTACCTACTAACACCTTTCAGGGGCAATCCAAGTCTTAATCCACTACGTTTGCCTCTAAGCAAAACCTCAAACCTAGGTTGCTAAGCATAAACCACTAAGAGTTTCTTATAACAAGGAAACCCTAAGTCATCAACTAACTTAGTTTTTCTTCACTATGCATAATGGTTACTAAATTCTGCATATCATAGCCTGCATCTATCTTATTCATTGCATTCGATACAGTGCAACCTCGCTGACGGAGAGTACATCCTCGTGCCGGAGCAAGGAGTTGCTCAGGAGGTAGCCTAGGATCCAGCACCAGAGCCTGCTATCGAGGATCTGCCTGCCCCAGCTTTGGAAGGCAAGCCCCAGTTTTATGCATAACCGTTATATATATGCTATTTTACTGCACTTAATGTTTGTAGGCTTGTACTGTGCACTTAAGTGTAGGAGTTGCCTGAAACCCTAGTTGCATGAACTCAGGATTCCTTTTGAGATGGATACTAGTATGCTAGGTCGAGTAGTTGCTTTGCTTATTAGGGATCTCGGTAGAAGTCGAGTGATTTTCTATCACTCGCGCGAGGTCAGGAATTGAATGTATCCCTTTTTTATATCAGAATGATGATAGTCGGTGGACACGGATCCATGGGGATGCATGGTTTATGAGATGAAATTGGAATAAGAATTAACGTGCGGATACTTGTGTCAAGCGTTTGAACGTACTAAGCACATGCCAAGAAATATGGTAAATCGGTAAGCCTAGTACCTGAGTGAACCTGCCCGCGGATTGATCTCCTCACGCGACCTGAGACGTAGTCTCCCATTCTGGTTATGGTGGGTACAAGTGCGGTCACTGCACGATGGCAGTCGGGGCCAGTGAGGCAATGTACGCCAAGGCAGTAGGCCTCTTTCTGTTGCCAGGGAATCGATGGGGACGGTTGATGTGTGTGGGGACAGAGTGCCTCGCCACGTCGTGTGTTTAGGTTTACCTTGCAAGGATAAAAACTCGATTTGAATCGTCTGTTTCTCACAGCTAATGAGACTGCTTGATCCATTATACTGCATTGAGTAACAAGTGGAAATGAGATGACTTGGCAAAAGTTGTTGATTGCTAAATGCTTGATACCATGAATGATTAGATAGGTACACATTTAGTCTTAAGAGAGTCACACTAAAACTTGAAAAAGCTAAAACTTGATTTTTAGGCTCAGCTAATGCTTTTGGCAACCAAACCTCTCAGCCAAACAGCTACATGTCTAGAGGTAGAGGAGTAGACTCCTCCACACCGGGTAAGTCTAACTGAGTATTAGTATACTCAGCCTTGCTTGTGGCATAATTTTTACAGGTTCTCTGGAGGACATGGTTGCTGGAGTGACTTGGCCGTCCACATTGCCACCGGGTTGGACAGTCGAGTGGGACCCTATCTCGGCTGAGGAAGAGCATGAGGAGTGATGGGACAGGCTTCCTCATCCCTCCATTTATTTATCGTTAGTTTTATTCCACTGCATTCCGAACAATGATCACTACTTTTGCTAAAACTCCGATGATGATGTAATAAATTTAATACTCCTTAATGTATGGTTTTATGCTTTATTGTATTTTGCTCTGTGCCTCACCATCGAGTGAGTACGTGGTACTTGATCCTGTTAGTGGCCTCGTCGGACTAGATCCGAGGGACTGACGTGTTATTCCTATTTAAGTGTGGTCTAGCCTCTAAGGTGGGACTTAGGCACTTAAGTTGGAATAATACGGGCGGTTCCGCCACAGGTATGTGGATGGGGTAAGGCGCTGGAGATAGTCTAACGGGAAGCATGTTTTACCCTTTCCGCCCCTTTTACACAACTTATAGTGAAAGTTTTCTTTCAAACTAAGTTGCTCTAATGTGCATGATAAGGGCATCTCTAGAAGTTCATTAAAACTAGTACTCGCTCTGTCTCAATATATTGTTTGTTTTAGCACCTTATTTTTGTGCCCATATTCAAATGGATAGCAATGAATCTAGACACATATATAATACATATACATCAAATATTGTATGAATCCATTAACACTCTAAAATGAGTAGTATTATGGGATGGATGGAGTATTTATTTTGATATTTTAGCAAAAATAAAAAGAAAACATTGTACAATAGTTTAGTTAAAAAATCTTTTTTAATATAAAAAGTTACCAGATACCCTCTTGTACTCTTAAGTTTTCACATTGAAGAAAACTTGATATATATGCTCCATTTAGAGCTTGTTCGGTTACGCCAATTTAGAAGGAGATTAAATCATCTCCTAGTTAATTTGGAGGGGGATTAAATCCCCTCCAGACGGGATTTATTAAATCCCCTCCAGAAGGGATTTAATCCCCTCCAAATTGACTAGAAGAGGATTTAATCCCTTTCTAGATTGGCGTAACCGAACAAGCCCTTAGCGTTTTTCCTTAAAATATCAAAATGAATTTGACATCTAAGTAAATTTAAAAATAAAATATCTTATACAATAATAATGATAAGAGTAAAAAAAAACTATTAAAAACATTGGTTGGTTTATCTAGCTCAGAGGCGCAATTGTACTTCCCCTCACCATTCTATCTAGCTCAAGCGCACGCCATCGTGGTCCGAGGCGCAATCCCGCTGATGAAGCATCGACATCCTACGACTTAGCGAAGTTCTTCTCGGCTAGGAAATGTTGGATCTCGGTTGTCCGCATTGGTTTCTTGGTCACATTGCAGCTCCACTCCCCCGTACTACTCTCGGTCGGTAAACTGCCCATCCTTGTTGGAAATTGTCGTGACACTAGGGTTTGCCACTCATTTTCCTCATATTCCAATGCCTTCTTTATGTATTTTGAATCTATGCGTATTTTGAATATTGTTACTGGAGAAAAAATGGTTATGTTAGTGTTAGGGTTTTGTTAGATGTTCGGGTTGTGTTAGTGGATGTTAGTATTAGATGTTATGGTTTAGGGTTTAAAGTTGTGTTAGATGGTAGGGTTAGTAACATATGATTTAGAGCAACTCCAAGATATTAGCCAAAAAAGATTAGCCAAATTTACTGATTTAGCTACTCTATAATAGATTTCGCAAAAAAAAGAAGTAGGCTATTCCAACAGACTCTGTAAATTCATAACTCTATATGACGAGTGAAGCATGCTATCCAAAAATAGAGAGCGAAGGTGTAGAATGGAGAGCTACTAAATTTGAAGAGCCATTTAGAGTATTGGAGATGTTTTTCTTCTAATAATAACTAAATTTATCTTACAAAATGATTTGGCTAGTCTCTTGGAGATGGTTATTATTACATGTTAGTATTAGTTGCATAATTATTTGCATTGTTATAGGTGACATGTTGGATCTAGTGTAAAAGCATGGAGAGAAGATTAGGTCTGGTTTTAGGTGCAAGTATTGTCATGAAGCCAAGAGTGGAGGCAGTGCTACACGTTTGAAGGAGCATCTAGCACAGAGAGGGCCGGATGTGAAGAATTTCCCTTCTATTTCTCCTGAAGTAAGGCATACTTTGCATGTGAGTTAGACAAGATAAATGACAAGAACAAAGAAAGGATTCAACAAAGCTAAGGACAGATGAGGAGCAAGAACTCATTAAGTATTTAAGTTGATGTACAAGATGATGACTATGATGTTGATCTGTAGGCTGCTCTACATCGGTCAAGGGAGGAGCACGAGTACAGAAAAATAGTTGGTGCACAGTATGAAATGGTTGGTAAGTCTAGATCGAGCCAAGAGGTACCTCAAGGGTCAGGGCCACACCTAAGGATGTTGTTAGGGGACGGTCACAAGTCCTAGAGTGTGTAAGAGTACGATCTCAGTTCTAGCTCTAGTCCCTTGATAAGTGTAGGAGTTCGAAAGAGCTTATTAGAAGGGCTTGGGCAAAGGTTTGCCATGCCAATGGCATACATAGGGGTGGTAATGGATCACGATCCAACTGTTTCTTCACAATTTGTTAGGGCCCTAAATTATTTTTAGTTCAAAAATGAATAGAAATAGAGCTTGATCCTAATTTGATACGATCCTTACATTTTGTAGTGTAAAATTTAGAGCTCATTGTTACCCCTAGGCATGCCTAGTCAAAAGGTGAATGGCCCTTACCTTCGGGTGGTGATCGCAGAGACTCAAAACCAAGATAAATCAAAAGGTACATACATGCATATATTTTTATTGAATTTGGTATATCTTGTGTAAATAATATCATTACATTAAATGCAGGTATCAACGTCACGATACCGACTGAAACAGAGATTGATGGTAAATATTTGGACGAAAATGTAGAAGTGTTCCAAGCAGAGATTGATAACTAGAAGAATGATTGAATCGAGTTTAGTGTCACTCTCATGTGTGATTCATGGACCAGACCAACACACAAGAGTATCATTAATTTTTAATTCATGGTCCGAGCGAAGCAGACAGGTGTTCTTTTCACAACCTCACATGTACTAATTGGTGAGTTAACATGCAAAAAGTTTTGGTTGATGAGGAGCATCTTTATGTGTTCCTAAGATTTGCCTATTAGACTATGTCCAGCAGGTTAATCATATAGTCATCCAAAACATTGTTTTGCACTTTAGACTGTACTATTCGTAGAGTGGAGTTTGTAATAAGAGATGGGATTAAAGATGGGATAGGTAGTCATAGAACAAATCTTTAACTGTTGGTGAGATGATTATTCAGTGCATCAACAACATCATACATATCAAATTCGCTAATGATAGGGCCCGATATGACATGATCATGCAAGTGGTAAATAAAAGAATGAACACTTATGAGGGATACATATGTGCAAATAGCTTGCGCCTTGCACCCATATGATGAGGGTGTGGGGGACAGATATCCCTCGGGTCCACTAGAAGGTAAGAAGGCCTCGCGAGAGGCTTAGGGCATGTTATCTCGCTAGGCCATCCCTTCGTGGGCCAGGAGGAAACTGCTGGCGGAGTGGGCCGACATGAGAAAGAAGCAGACTCAGGTCCAAGCAACTCGTTGGATTTAAGAGCTATCCATAGCGCCCACCCGACTTTCCCACGTGCAGCGACCTTGAATATCGGGGCGGATTAGGGATAAGTCGGCAAGATTATAGGAAGATCAATTCAGTCGGTTCACTATAGTTTAGGAACACACCGTCATCACATACGCATGTAGTGCCCCCACGTCGAATATATAAGGCCTAGGGGGTACCCCATCATTTTCAGGTCAATCATCAACCCATCTCACTAGTTTCTCTCCATTCCGGAAACTCCTCTTGTAACCACCACATAAAGATCCAACCAGGAAGTAGGGTATTACGCCTCTCCAAGCGGCCTGAATCTGTAGAAAATTGCCTGTCGTCTCTCGTGCATCTCGCACGAACCATTGGGTTACAGTCAACAACACCGTCCTACCCAAAAGCACCTCGAGGGATAACCCCGGGTGTGGGGTCGGGCTCCAAACACCGACAGCTGGCGCGCCAGGTAGGGGGGTGTGTCGTTGATCCAAGCTAGCTCAATGGCCGTTACTTCCCAGTGCAAGATCGCTCTTCGTCCTGGATCCGTGTTCTGCTTTGGGACCATCTCGTTCATGGTAGATGAGAAAGGAATTTTGCGCCACGTAGCTGATCTGTCAGAGGAGAAAGTTTCCTGGAAATTTTCAGGAAAGCTAGAACAAGACAAAGGATATCGCAGCCTCCTGCGCCTCGGGCAAAGACTATTTCTTACAAGCCAAGAATCAGGAATTTACCCGCCCGAAGACTCCGCTGCCCACTTCGCCCACAAAGGAGTGGACACGGATTACAAGGAAGAAAGAAGCAAGCGTTCCTCAAAAGGGGACAGAGTTCTGCCAAGCTATCTTTCTGCGCCTTCGCCCTCAAAGGTGGACGGAAAGGGAACTCACCATCACGGCGACTCCTTTCTACCCCGATATCCTTTTCATCGGGGGTAGATTGGAATCATCTCGCATCTCCGACGACGAACCGACCGTGCAGGGGAAGAACCTCCCCAGAGCGAAGCACACGATGAAGAAATAGGTGCCGAAATATTCGGCAACATCATGAGGCTAGAGAGCGGGACCCAGCGCAGCCCGTATCTCGGGATGAAGTTTCAAAAGTAGGAGAAACCCCTGATGAGCGGGTATACCGAGAAAGGCGGAATTCTCACCGACGCGATCGCCGACAAGCTCAGGACCAAGATCGAGAACAAGTCGAGCAGGGCGCAAGGTTTGCGCCGAGAGAATCCCCTCTTTGATCGAAACCTGAACCTTGATTTTGCTTGCACAATGAACACGCCGAGCGAAGTCGGAGGAGTGCTGGCCCAGATTGCTGATGGCCTTCCGCAAACTCCAGACGCTGAAGGCTATCGTCGGCTGCTTACTCGGGCGGCTAACCATCTTCTGCCTATTGCTCATCCCTCGGAGCGACCTACGACATGCCATCAACAGTCGGTGGGATGCACGAAGCTCTATCAATGCTTCGTGTGACCGACGACACGAGAACGAGATAAGGCACCGGGAGGAATATGACCGGGACCATGGCGTCCCAGCCCGAAGCCACGCCACCCCGAGTTGAGTCGGTCAAAGCCTCACTAGTGGTCCGATCCGAGGACGGTCGAGACGGCACATCACCGACTCCCCTCCCCGGGACCGACACCATGAACGCCGACAGGGAGATACATGTTGAGTATCCACGCTTACTCCACATCTCCGGGCCATCTAGTGGTCCCTTAACTTCAAGGTCTCCAACGTCGACAAGTACGAGCCTAAGCAGGACCTGGGGGGCTAGTTGGCCGTCTACACGACCGCTGCCCGGGCTGCTGGGGCAAACAGAGGACGTGATGACGGCGTATTTGTCCATTGTCCTTGGGCAAGATGCATTACAATGGCTACGACATCTGCCAGACACTGCATCGACGATTGGGAGCGACTTCAGTCGGTGTTTCATTGCCAACTTCCAATTCCTCTCTGACAAGCCGGCGCAGCCATGGGACCTCAAATCTATCAGGTGCCAAGGGGATGAAACACTTTGATCGTACCTCACGAGGTTTCAAACCATTAGAAATCGTATCCAGAAGTCACCGAAGCAGCGGAGATTGAAGATTTCTACCGGGGGTCCAATGACTCGGCCTTCGTCCAAGCCATACTGTAGAAAGCGTCGACCACCTCCGAACAACTGTTTCGAGAAGCTGACCTCTACATCACCGCTGACGAGCGATCCTAGGAACTCATCGGAGGAATGAAACCTGCACCACCGGCACCGCGGCGCGATGCAAACTAGCAACCCAACAGGCGTTGGGAGAAGAGGCCTTGTGAGGAGGCCCACGCCGCCGGACCACTGTCACACCCGGGCTTTAAGGAACAAAGTCGGGTGCATGTCATATATGCACCAGAGAAGACAACACATATAATAACAGAGTGCATAGAGATAATGTCATAAATATCACAAATGTACTTATTACATAGCGGAAGTCTTACAAAAATAAATGATAAAATAAAGCGAACTAAATAATATTCTCTAACGCCACAAAGCTGACTAGGAGACGCCACCTAGATCAAGTCGAAAGCCTCAGTGTTAGGCGGCTCCTCCTCGACCACCTATTCTTCTCCTGTGGGGGGCGTGAGACAACAAGGGTGAGCTCACACATGTTCATCGCTCAACAAGTTGTGGGGAATAATGTGCATGAACACACCAAAGGTGGGAGTTCATATGATGTGTAAGGCAGATCAATGTAATGAAGGCTGAAGCTGAGCATTGCTTTTATAAGTTGGTCAAAATTTTATTAGTAGTTACTAAGTGTAAGTAAATACCAAACCATAGTAATAATAAGTAAAAGTAATAATAAAATAATCCCAATGCAATGAAATGACAAATTGAATTTAAGTTCTAGAAATTAATCATGTGAGTGTCCGAGCCGCTCATGACCGTGAGCACGGCTAGTATACCAGTTTTACAATCTGCAGAGGTTGCACATCTTTACCCACAAGTCGTGTTACCCATTTGCCACGGAGTTGATCAGACCCCATACACCTCTACCTAGGAAGCGAGGCAGGGTACCACTACGAGGCCTTTACAAAGTTCCACTAACTTCAGAAAACCCGCTACAGTTTATAGGAAGCTCTAGTGCAGGAATCCCTTGCCTGACCGCCATCGTAGCAAAATCAACCCAAGGACCTCCCTACACAGACCACTCCCCTACTGCCCTTGCCCCTTTCGGGTAAGGTAGTCATCCACTAGCTTTCCTAGTTAATCAGCTAAGGGCGTCCCATTAAACCCTTGTGGTAGCACTGTTTTCTTGGGTGGTTCTCCATGTTCCCATTAACATAATGATCTTATCATGAACAAGAAATAATAAACAGATGATAAAAGTATAACAATGAGTGATGAATATCTCTATACCCAAAGCCACATAAAGCAATAGCATGTACTACCCAAAAATTTAGTAGTAAAACCAGTGGTGAAACATGGTATAAAGATAGTCAAAATCTAGGATAACCTATTGGGTCCCATCAAAATTAACCTATGCAGATCATTATGATTAATAAGAACATGAATGGGTAAAAGAAGTGATCAAGGGCACAACTTGCCTTCAACGAGCTCCTGCTCAGCAGTCTATACCAGCTGAACCTCAGGATCCTCAGTAGCTTGCCTGTCTACTCGCATAAACACAATACATATATAGTATAGCAAAAATTAACATCACACCAAACATGTAAATAAAATAGACACTAATGATCTAGACATTAAAATAGGATCATAGGAACTGGAATCAATAAATTTGGAGTTATAGATTTTAAGTTATGAATTTTCTAAGGTTTTATGTATTTTACTAGATAAATTTTACTGTGTCTTTCATGTCAAAACAGAGGCACAAATGGATAGACAATAATATTACAAAAATTTAGGAACTGGAATGGACCAATTTGGAGTTCATATGCATTTTCTATGAATTATACAAATTCTATGAATTGTTTTTATATTAAAACTCATTTTCTAATTCATTTTCCTGACTTTATAACTCTCTGGACGAGGCCTCAAATTCTAGAAAGCGCAGGGGCTCAAGCGCAAAAGAAACCGAGACACTGAGCGATGTATAGGGTGGACTGCGGGTTCATTAGTGGTTTTCCTAGGGACTCTTATGTAAAAGAGGCCAGCGAAGAGGTATGCATTGTTTCTGGCCGTTCGATTAGATATCAGTGGCACAGATCAGACCCGCCTATGGTGGAATCGATATATAGCCAACTTTGTAGGATCTGGGATCAACAGTCGTGATTTAATAAAACAAGATCCGCCCGACTACCACATGATCTCAGATCTACGGTGGTGAATCCATCCAGGTGACACGTTATTCCCTGATCTAATCAGAGCCACACATCGCGAAATCGACGGTCAGTAATCCGTCTGCTTCCTTCCCCCGGTCACCAGCGGCGCCGCCGGCTGGAACACGGTGGCCCATGGCCAGACTCCCTACGATTCCACGCAACAGAGCGCTAATCCCAAAATCGAGCTACTCTACACACCTACCAGTGAAACGCAAAGAAAATGGTACACTGATTACCTCTAATCGCGGCGAAGAATCCCCTGGCCACGCGATGGCGCAATCCCGTGGGGAGTCCCAACCACGGTGAGAAATTCCGCCCGCATCGGTCGTTAGTAGCCACCACACCACCCTTCGCAACGCCCACCTCGACAGCCTGAACACCCAGAGCTATCCCCAGAATGGATGAGAGCGAGAAACGTCGATCCCGAGCGGTGGCACAATCCATGCATCGCAGTACGACCGGAGTGGTGGACGAGGTGGATTGTGGCGGCGGGAGATTCAGGAAAGGAGCGCGTGGTGGCCCCAAGGACCCGGTATTTAACACCACGCGGTCATCTGCAAGCGGGGGCGTGAAGTCTACGCCGGCGACGTGCCTGCCATCCTCGGCAATCCGTTGAGAGCGGAAGGAGCGGGGTCCGTTGACAGCAGGGACCCACTTGTAAGCGAGACAGGGCAACGATGCGGAAGGAAAGGAGTGCAGTGTATGACGAGTTGGTCCCACGGTGCAGCGTAGACCCGATCACGACGTGGGCGCGGGGGTATGGCTGGCCAGTTGGCCCATGCGTCGGCGTAAAGGGGAGGAGGGAGACACGTACGTGACTGACCAGGATGGCCCGCGTGTCGGTGCAGTTTTACCCAAAGCTGGGCTGCGCGATGTGTAGAGAAAATGGGCCCCGCCTAGGAAATTTGGCCCATGTGCCATTTCCCCTTTTTATTTTTATTTCTTTCTATTCTAAATTCAAATTTAAATTCTAGTTTAAATTCAAACATGTAACAGTTTTATCCTCAGATTATTTTGTGCCATAAACAGTACCAATTTGAAGATATTTTTATATATGTATTATTCTTATCTTTATATCTTCATATATTTTTTTCTAACTTATATAATTTCCTTTATATTCTAAATTCTACTTTGGGGACTTTAATATTTTCTTTTCACATGATTTCTTATATGGTCACAAGATGCACACAAAAGTGAAAACCAGCATGATACATATTTTAGTGACTTTTATGTTATTAATTATTTGTTTTTACATAGGGTGTTCTCATGTGATGATGCATAAAGGTCAAACTTACATATAGATGAAGTGAAATTGTGTCCCCTTTTATATTATCTCATACCAATTACAATTTGGGTATTACAAATCCTACCCCCCTTAACAAGAATCTTGTCCTCGAGATTTAGGAAGGACTAGGGAAAAGATGGGGAAAATCTATGTGAAGCTCCTCTTCTCTCTCCCAAGTAGCTTCATCTTCTCCGTGGTGACTCCATTGTACTTTGCACATCTTTATCACCTTATTTCTTGTAACTAGAGTCAAAGTGTCCAGAATCTTGGTAGGGTACTCAGCATAAGTCAGGTCATCTTGAACACTAAGGTCCTTCATTGGTAGCTGCTCCTCAGGTACCCTGAGACATTTCTTCAGCTGAGATACATGGAATACATCATGTACATCTGCCAAGTGATCGGGTAGTTCTAGTTGATATGCAACTTCTCCCACTCGCTTTAAGATCAAGAAAGGTCCAATAAAGCGAGGGGCCAACTTTTCTTTAACTTTAAATCTCCTCATACCCCAGATTGGTGATACCTTCAAATAGACATGATCACCCACCTTAAACTCCAGTAGTCTTGTCCGGGTATCAGCATAGCTCTTCTGCCTTGATTGTGCAATTCTCAAATTCTCCCTTATCATTCGTACTTGTTCTTCTGCCTCTTGTATAAGTTCAGGCCCAAAGAACTGTCTTTCTCCAGTCTGATCCCAATATAGAGGAGTCTTGCATTTTCTGCCATATAGAGCCTCAAACGGTGACATCTTCAAACTAGCCTGGTAACTATTATTAAAAGAGAACTCCACATATGGCAAGCTCTTATCCCAACCTCCACCATGTTTAAGAGCACAAGCTCTTAACATATCCTCCAGCACTTGGTTAATCCTCTCTGTCTGCCCATCAGTCTGAGGATGGTAGGCTGAACTAAAATTCAACTGTGTATCTAAGCTCTCATGCAACTTCTTCCAAAACCGAGAAGTAAACTGCGATCCTCGGTCAGACACGATCTTCTTAGGTACTCCATGTAGACAAACTATCCAAGTCATATACAATTCTACTAGCTTGGCTCCCGTGTAATTAGTTCTCACCGGTATAAAATGAGCCACTTTTGTCAATCTGTCCACAATCACCCAAATAGAGTCATATCCTGCTGGAGTGCGAGGTAGTCCAACAATGAAATCCATACCAATTTCTTCCCATTTCCACTTGGGTATCTTCAATGGGTGCAATAGTCCAGCTGGTCTTTGATGTTCGGCTTTGACTCTTTGACACACATCACACTTAGCCACATGAGCAGCCCCGTCTCTCTTCAATACATACCACCAGTATTTCTGCTTCAAATCCTGATATATCTTAGTGCTACCAGGGTGGATAGAGTAATCAGAATCATGGGCTTCTTTCAATATAGTCTCACGAAGGCTATCAATCTCCGGAGCACATATCCGATCCTTGAACCATATAGTACCTTGCTCATCCTCCGTGAATTCTGGACCTCTACCTTCCGTAATCAGATCCTTAATCTCTTGAATTTTTGCATCACCCACCTGACCCTTACGAATTTCTTGCTCCAAGGTAGGTTCCAATTCGATGGTGACTCCTTCAGTATGTGCAACTATTCCTAGGTTGAGTCTCCTGAAATCCTCAACAATCTCATCAGGTAGCTGGGCAACAATAGCGGAATGAACGTGCTCCTTTCGACTCAAGGCATCTGCAACCAAATTTGACATGCCTGGGTGGTAGTGAATCTCCAAATAATAATCCTTAATAAGCTCCAACCAACGGCGTTGCCTAAGGTTGAGATCCTTTTGAGTGAATATATACTTCAAACTCTTATGATTCGTGTACACTTGGCACTTAGTTCCCATAACGTAATGTCTCCATATCTTAAGTGCGTGCACAACGGCTGCTAGTTCTAAGTCATGAGTGGGGTAGTTCAATTCATGTTTCCGCAACTGATGAGATGCATAGGCGATCACATGTCCTTCTTGCATGAGCACACATCCCAATCCTTAGCCACATGCATCACAATAAATGTCAAATCCCTTCTGTAGATCTGGCATAACCAATACTGTAGGCGACATCAACCTCGTCTTTAATTGATCGAAGTTATCTTGGCACTTCTCATCCCACTTAAACTCTCTTCCTTTCTTTAGAAGCGAGGTCATAGGCTTAGCAATCTTAGAAAATCCTTCAATAAATCTCTGATAATATCCTGCAAGTCCTAAGAAACTCTGAATCTCAATGACTGTAGTGGGTATGCTCCACGCCATTATCTCCTTCACTTTAGCAGGATCCACTACTACTCCTCCATTAGAAATGATATGTCCTAGGAATGTGTAGAACCCAAAATTTGTATCAAATAAAAACAAGGATATAAATAAATAAATGTAGTTATAAGTTAATGTCTTGAGAAATTATGGAACCTGGAGAGATTAATTGAATTTCTTCTATGTGTGCATATTCAATTAATGGGATTATATTGATCAAATAACAAATAAATAATGAAATATGCATCTCATGCCGATAATTTTGTTGTGGTACATTTTGTTTGAATAAAGGAATCAAGACTTAATTTGGCCTCCAATGATAAATGAGAATATATCAAAAAAAAATAAATAAAAAGAAAGGAATTTTAATTAAGTCCATTACCCGAGCCATAATTGAATAATAGGAAGAAAGATAAATAATAAAAATGCAAATAGTGGGAGTAATACTCATATTAGGATGGTATTTAATAATTTGAGATCTAAAATATAAACCAGGAATTTAAAATTGGGTTTGAATCTTTAAATTTGGAATTTGAAAAGAAAATAACAAAAGAAAAGAATAAAGAAGCTTACTACCTCGGTTTGGGCCAAATTGACCAACCGGCCCAACTCCTTTGCTGCGGACGACCCAATTTGGGGGGAAATGGTGCCGACATGTGGGTCCCATTTGCCATACGCTCACGCCACTGCCATGTGGGGCCCATTGGCCGGTCAACCGGTCTCCGCGCGCTTGTTCCTTCCGCGCACCTGCACGTGACACTGGTGCCGGGGCCCCTCCCGTCAGCACTCGGGATCACGCATAGCGCGCTGCTCACACACTGACCTGTGGACCCTACCTGGCAGATGCTCCTTCCCTCCGTAACAAACACCGACGAAGACGCCGCCGCCGCTGCCGGGGAATCTGCGTGTGGATAATTGGCGACCAATGGGATCCGTGGAAGCCGTTCGCTACCGCCCGGGATCTCTCTCCGTCCGACGCGCGACCCGTTCCCCTCTGCGCCCATAAATAGTGCCTGCCGGATGCCGTGGTTCATGGCGAGCACCCTCCGATGGCGGGGCTCCGCCGTCGTGTCTCTGCACGCGGTCGGCTCACAGCCAGCACGACGCGCAACCTCCCGGGCTAGCCCCCTGGCCGCGGCTCCCCACGCCCATGCCCATGCCACCACCATTCCCTTCGCTCGGCGCCCCCCCCCTATTTGCTCCGTCACCATCGCCATGGCGCGCCGCCGTAGCCTCTGCGCGTGCACATCTACGTTCGACTGTGACGAAGGGGTCTACGGGGATCGCCGGTAAACGCCGCTTCGGGATAGAAACCTGCCGTGGCGAATCGTAGGCGGACCGCTGTCCAATTTCTCACCGGCGCTTCTTCTCCGCCGTGGAACCCTGCATCACCGTGGCCAGTCACCGTCGTGGCACGAATTCCGGTGAGTACCCTACACCCGTGTTCGCAATAGCTTAAGCATCGTGTAGACCTATCCAATTTGGGTTTTGTCGCTCGGAGTTGGCCAAACGCCGTCGCACTCGCGTGCTCCACCGCGTAAGCACTGGTGGCGCCGCCGTCCTCAGATCGGTAGGTAGGAGACAGCCATCTGGCCGTTCAATCTGTGATGGGCGGCCCAGATCTGTGCCAGTGAATCGATTGGGATCAGCGGTCGTGGGTTGTCCCGATCTGATCGGAGGGATAGGATTAACTATCGTTTCATAAAACCTCGGCCGTGGATTCTGGATCCAAGGACTGCGATGGCGTACCGGTTCACCTAGTGAAGATCTAATCGGTGCCATCAATTCCGGATCCAACGGCTCAGCCACGACCATACCGCTTCACCATGGACTATTTGCATATAAGCCCTTATATTTATTCAGAAACAACCCGACGTCCACGCGGGTGAATTCTGAGTCTAGGAAATCTTATAGATTAAACCCTGAGCTTCTCTGTAATTGGCGCCCAGTCCAGTGATCATTTAATTTGAATAAATAAAATAGAAATTAGATTTTTAATACAAAAATAATTGCTAGAACTTAGATAATTCATAGAAAATTCATTTTAGCTCCAAATTGAACCATTCCAGTTTCTAAAATTTTGTAATAATATTCTTCATCATTTAGTGCCTCTGTTTTGTCATGAAAACAATTGGAAATTTAATCTCTCACTTAATCCATTTTAAACACATAAAACCTTTGAAAATTCATAACTTAAAATCTATAACTCCAAAATTAATGATTCCTGTTCCTATGATCTTATTTTAATATGTATATTATTAATGTGCATTTTGTCCTTATGTTTGGTGTAATGTTAATTTTGCCTATACAATGTTTGTTTGAATTGCTACGACTAGTGCGAGGTCACGAGTCACCTGAAGATCATCCTGGTACCTGGATTCTCAAGGCCCAGGCAAGTTGTGCCCTTGATCACTTCTTTTCACCTACTCATGTTCTAATTAATCATAATGATCTGCATAGGTTAATTTTGATGGGACCCAATAGGTTACCCTAGTTTGTCTATCTTTATACCTTGTTTACCACTGAATTTTCTGGGTAGTACTTGCTAGTGCTATATGTGGTTTTGGGTATGAAGATTACACTATTCATGATTATACTTTTGTTATCAGTTGTTATTTATGGTTCATGTTAAGATCATTATGTTAATTGGAACATGGAGAACCACCCGGGAAAACAGTGCTACCACGAGGGTGGAATGGGACGCCCTTGGCTGATTAATTAGGAAAGCTAGTGGAAGACTACCTTACCCGAAAGGGGCAAGGGCAGTAGGGGAGAGGTCAGTGCGGGGAGGCCCTCGGGAGGATTTTGCTGCGATGGCGGTCCTGCAAGGGATTCCTGCACTGGATCTTCCTATAAACTGTAGCGGGTTTTCGGAAGCTAGTGGAACTTTGTAAAGGCCTCGTAGTGGATCCCTAGCCATTCACCTCGGAAGTGTCTTAGGGCCTTGCAAACCCTGGCGACATGGGATACACGACTTGTGGGTAAAGATGCGCAACCTCTGCAGAGTGTAAAACTGGTATACTAGCCGTGCTCACGGTCATGAGCAGCTCGGACACTCACATGATTAATTTATGGAACTAAATTCAATTTGTCATATGCATTGCATTGCAGGTGATGTTGTTATTACTTCTGTTCTACTACTTAATTGGGTTGGTATTTACTTATACTTAGTAATTGCTAATAAAATTTTGACCAACTTTAAAAGCAATGCTCAGCTCTAACCATCTTCTTTGGTAAGCCTTACACTTCACGTGAGCTCCCACCCTTGGCGAGTTCATGCACATTATTCCCCACAACTTGTTGAGCGATGAACGTATGTGAGCTCACTCTTGCTGTCTCACATACACCACAGGGCAAGACCAGGTACTGCAGGATGATGCTCATGGAGGATGCTGCGATGAGTTCGTGAGAGGTCTAGGTCGTCGTCTCCCAGTCAACTTTGGGTTGCTGGACCGTTGTCTCCTTATAATGTAATTATTTATTTTGTATAGAACTCCTGTTATATATAAAGTTGTGACATTCGATCCTGTGCCACTATACATCATATGTATGAGACTTGGTCCCAGCATACCTGGTGTTTATGTTAACCCCGGGTTTTGGACCCCTAAAATCCGGGTGTTACAGAAGTGGTATCAGAGGAATGTTGACTGTAGGACGAAACCTAGATAGAACTGGACAACCATTCTTTACTTACCTTACTCTGATTCTCTTCTAAACTTATCTTAATCTTTTTCTCATCTATTTCCGCTTACTCTGATTATTCTTATCTTTTCTTTCTAAAAGACAAAGGTGGATTTTACACTTTGAAATCCGTACCTAAAATGACTTTAGGAATAGAAGACCTAATCCTAGGAACAAAAACAAAACTATTTTTATAAGTGTTTATGTATTTGAATGTTTGTTCTTATGATATCTGTCTGATTTGGATCTTTGATTGAGTGTGATGGGTTGTGGAGTAATGTCCACAATTGCATCTGCATATACACATAGGTATAAAAATATATTTATAAAATAACTAGACAACCTAGATTATCCCCATTGGAACATATCTAGCTTAAGATTTATCTTATCCTAAAAGATCTCATTCTAACTAATTCATCTTATCTTAAAAGATTCTTCCTTATCTTAATAGATCCATCTCATCTTAAAAGATACTCATCTTATCTTGAAAAGATTTTATCCTTATCCTAATAGATTAAACTGGTCTCAAAAGATTCTATCTTATCTTTATGGATCCATCTTATCCTAATAAGCATATTTACCCTAGTCTAAAATATCAACCATGATCTAATTCAAAGTAATTAGATATTGTCTAGACTAATCCGATGATACCAATCTAGATCCCATCTAATCCAATATGATCCAATCTAAAGTGAGTTATTTAATAAATTAGTTAGTACTAGTGAAATAGATTAGACCTTACCCCTATACAAAAAAAATGTGTTAACCTAAATTGGTGCCATAGACTAACTTGACCATATGCAACTACCTTACCCATCCAATAGATGCATAATCCCTCTGTGTTAACCTAATAGAGCTTCTGATCTACCTACACCATATACCCCATCCTATTTCAAAAGATTCTAACATATCCTAACAAATATCTTACCCTGATAAATCTATCTAACTTAAACTAGTCTAATCTAGATCATATCTAATTTAATATGGTCTAATCTAGTGTGAGTTACTTAATGCTGGTAGAAAAGATAAGGCCATACTCCTAAATTACTTAAACCTAATTTGGAAACTTATATCAACTTGGCCATACCCAACAACTTGACCTATATAACAAGTTACATAACAACCCAACCAATAGAGTAATGATGGATTGCATAGTCTATCAACCCCTACCTAAAACAAACTTGTAACCTACATCATGTAGTCTATCTCATCCATACCTATATTAACCATATTCCCCAGCCAATAATATACACTAACTCCTAATCAATGAGATAAGACCAAAGAGGATGATCAACTTCATCAAGGAAGGATGAACACCAACCCAAGTCTTCAAGGATCAAGTAAGGTCACCAAGATGAGTC